>JAYMFT010308335.1:0-10151 GCA_038088735.1 Panulirus argus | reverse complement strand
ATATATATATATATATATATATATATATATATATATATATATATATATATGTGTGTGTGTGTGTGTGTGTGTATGGCATAAGCGATTTAAGGGAAAAGGAAAAGTTACTGTTTGAGAAGTAGCAGGCGCGGGGGGGCTGGCCGTTGGAGATAAGTACTGCCCAGTCAGGCTGAAAAAAATAACAGACTCGATGAGAGTAGGGCCCAGAGGGAGGGTAAGGGCTGAAGCGGCGCAGGATTAAGGGGGATGAGGCTGGGGGAAGTGAGGACCTAATGGGGTCAAGGTATGGGCGGGTAGGGGGCATCCCAGCCTGTGGTAGAGGATGTACAGGGTTGAGGGAGGAGGAGGAGGTATGGGTTGGGATTGGCGGGGTCAGCGCCGCCCCCACACTGTTTAGCCTCACCCTCGCCAAGGAAACCGTGGTTGCTCTGTGATGCAAGGGTGTGTCACAACACCCTATTGTCAATAACAAGATACCTGAAATTTCTAAGTTTGTATCCACCTTTTGCATCTAGCCGGTAAAACTTAGATTGAGAAGTTATGTATAGCTTATATAATGTATTAATTTTGTATTACCCTGTTTAGAATTAACCCACTGGGGCCCGAGTAAAGATGAGCATGGGCTGCACAATGGGTTTGCCGGGGATGCAGGCACAAATCAAGGGAGCAAGAAGGGAATCCATCTTGCCAACGCCGCATCCTGCTGACCTTCAAGATACTCACGAACCTGGCATGTACATGGCGCTGTCTTGTCGTATTTATTATGGGTTTACCGCCTCTGAACGTGCCCGCTGTTTGATAACTCATAGGCTTACATTTTGAGAGGCTTCGTGAGCCACGTGGTCGGCAGTGCACACAAAGATGCCGTGAGATAATTCCCAAAGGGTAAAAAAGTTTCGCACTCGTGTACGGAAAATACATCTTTCGAATGGTGTCGTTGGGAACTGGAATAAGCTGCCTGTTACTGACAGAAATGCCAAAATAATGGACTTGTTCACCAAAAGATTCGACAAGTATTTCCAGTCTGTATGTTAACGGTTACCAGATGGTAAATGAGAGAGATTATCAGATCGTGTTACCTGTTATTTATTTATGAGCGTTGGCGACGATAATGCCTAGTCGCTCTTCACCTTCTGACAGACTTCAGCCATAATTATGTTCTTGTGTTTTCCGAGATGAACGTGAAAAAGATAGCGTTCTCAGTGACCTCATAGTTTTTCATCACTGTCTAATGTGCATGTCATTGTATCTTATATAATCCAGATTATATATTACGGATTACTTTAATATATTTATTTAAGTACTTTCTGTATGTTTTATCTCCTTTGTTGTTAAAAAAAAGGAGTTCGTGCTTGTGTAGGCTGCAAGCATTAAACCGCATTACCCAAACCACAAGTTGAATAAACATTTAAGCCATTTGAAGCACGATGGCACGATCCTCGGCTATGATGACCTAGCCCTGTACTAAGAGTCACCATCGTGCTATAGAAATTACTGCACAGGAAAGGCCTTAAACTTCCCGGGGACAAAAACTGTATTACTAGCAACTTTCCCTTGAAAATTAAACGTTGTGGACCGCTCAGTAGGAGGAGGAAACAACTCACTGGACACGCCTGTAAAATGTACCTGATCAGCTATTTTTTTTTTTTGTGGGAACGTCGGCTTAAAACTGTCATAGGTTGAAGAGCGAAAACTCAACCTAATTCCGGACTTAGGTTTGAGGGGGAAAGACGAGCATCTTAGAATTCTCGTAAGCTAGAATATTGCTGCATCGCACGGACACCGGTATTGGATACCTTGAATAAACTAAACATGTTTATTTGGAGACAGGTACATTCATATTGTATTACAGTTGTTAGCCTTTTTTTTTTTTTCTGTATGAATCAGGGAGAATAATGGTATAGGTGAGAGACCGTTATCCTTCTGACGTCACATGTCAACAGAAGACGAACATATTGTTTAGGAAGTAGTGTTGAGACGCAGTTTCTCCGTCGATTAGTGTTTTTGCCTAGACCACGTTTACTGCCGTTCTTCTTATGAGAATACTAACCTGGTGAATGCGAACTCTTCAAAAGCAAGCTTTGTTCCGGGGCATTACCGTTAGGTGGCTTTTAGATGAGTGTTAGCTGAGCTTTATGTCACCCGCATCGCATGGCTTGGTCGTTGGAAGTCACGCTTTAGCTTGGAACTTCTTATTCTTGGTCATAACTTGAACCTTTTAAGTCGGATACACATTAACTTTATGCAGCTGCTGGGAAACATCGAAAGAAATGAATGGCATGAGACCCATAACTCGGGAATTTGCCTGAGTTAGGCCTCTTTAGAAGGTATTTAACCTGGATCATAACTTGAAGAAACTCCCACCAGTGAAAATACAGATGTTTTTGATATATTCCAAACAATACTTCCACCATTCTTATTTTACTCCCAGTAACTTATCTAGCAACACCGGTGACACAAGTATTCCATTAGGCATTTTTACTTTTTTTTTTCCATGTTGACAGTGATACCATAGCAGTAGCATAACCCAATACGTTCCCGGAAGACTTTGACGTAAGGCTGAATTGTTTGAGCCAACGTGTCCCGCGCAACAGTGGTATTTAGTGACGGCGTCCAGTGTACCTCCAGTTCCCATTTCCCTGTCAGCACGACCACTGAACTAAGCCTTACAGACGCAGGAGGCACATCACACCCTCAGAACATGACCTACGTTCTTAAACTTTCTTAAAGCCACGCCTCGTCCGCTACACGAGCCACTGAGTGTGTGCATATAAATGGTCGTCCCTGGCGGCAGAAAAACAGGCCGCCGCGCCGCCTTCACCACCACTATCGCACTCAGGTATTACACAACTGCGGCTGGCCCCGCGCAGCCATCCCGTGGGGTTGCAGTGTCGCTTGTGCAATACTTCCGCGCCCACCCCCACCACTACCACGCTGACGATAACCAGGAAGTTAAAGAGAGAGAGAGAGGGTAGGGGAGAAAACGGAAGCGTTTTACTTTAGTAGATATTTCAGATTGCGTCATTTGTTAATATTTTAGTTGCCTGTAGGAGGAGGAGGAGGGGGAGGAAAGCTAGCAAAGGGACGGAGGAGGTAGAGTTGGCGGGAAGGAAGGAAATAAAAGCTCAGTGCCCAAGAAAGAGAAACCAGTCACTTGTATAGAGCACAAGCGTGAACCATGCGGATAGTGTGGGCAGGAGGAGCGACCGCAGTAGGAAGACGATGGTAAGGTTCACCCGTCGAGGGTCGGGCGTTTTTTTGTCGCCGTGTTTCTTAACATCATAACTGAGCTGTGATGAAACAACCCTTGCTTGGCCCGAGACGGACCACTTGCCTCAAGATTCTCACTCGACCTTCCGGACACCTGCGAGCGCCAGTAGAAGTACCTCACGATTACGTGGGGGTACTCGTTACTATCCACAGCAGTACGAGTGATAATTTGATTTATCAGAACGACCCAAGTCCCTTGGGAATGAGCGTACGGGGAGCCCGGTAACAGCCGAGGGAACTTTTGGGAAGTGCATCGCTAAGGTCATTCCAGTTTTTGTTTGTGGGGGGAGAGGAAGGCAGACTAGCCCACCGGAACTGAGGGAGATATATCGTGGATTGGGTAAAAAAGTAGGGTTGATGCAGTACATGTGTTGAGGGTCGACTGTCTCGGCCAGTGCTGCAGTCGTGTGGGTGGGAGTGGGTTTCCTTGTTTGGCCTAGTATTCGGAGCAGCCTGGCAAACGGTAATTGGTAATAAATGGTTCTTTGTAAGTTTTATTAACTTTTTAGAAGGAGCAATTAAGATGAGTGTTGTAAAGTTGCTAATTGACAAGTTTTTTATGATAAAAGTGCGTCTATGTTTTTTTTCAGCAGATAGATGGGACTTTTGATATCAATGCATTTATGGGTATTTATTGATTAGGACACGAGCACAAAACACAGCCATATGAAAATATATATTAACAAGTATAAAAGGATTGTCTTTGAAACTAAATATTGCTACAGAATGATGGCGTGAAACTGAACATTGCTACAGAATAATGGTAATAAATAGCTATATTGGCATTGTATGGTGAAGTTATCAGTGGCTTTGCAGTTGAACGATTGTATTTGGCTTTAGCTTGCCCAAATATCCTCTTCGAGTCGGACAGGTGGACCCCCCCTTAGGATGGGTCCCACTGACTATTTTGCCTAGCCCCTGAGAGAGGTAAAACTCGCGCGGGTCCTCTACCGTGCGAGGCTTTCCGAAGTCGGACAGTCTCACCGAGCCTGTAACCGGGTACCATCCCTTTGCACAGTGGGATGTCTTTGGGGAGTGAAAAAGCTCCTGTGGTGGGTATCAACCCCTCCTTTTGTGACATACAACGGCGGAGACACTTAAACTTGGACTTCACCTCCCGTAGAATTTCCGCTGGCGCATAGATTTGAAGTTGGCATGGTGGTGGATGATACGTAACTGAATTGGCCTCTTGTTACGGCGGTGCTCATATCTGCCATAGTTTTACCTGGAGCCGCGCTTGACAGTCATCCAGCCACTGATCTGTTCACATCATATTGGTGGAAATAATAATATACATTCAGTAAGCTAGATTTCAAACAACTATTTACCATACAGATAGATGGACCTCCAATATATATATATATATATATATATATATATATATATATATATATATATATATATAATCTTTGGTTATTATTGAATTTTCCATTGTTATTGTTAATTGCGTGATGAATTTTGTTTGTGGAACAGTGGTCGTGTGGGAATGCCATAATTTGCCCCCGTGTTGTGTATTGAGATAGCCCCGCTACCATAAGAAATAATGCTGGAATGAATATCATTATGACGAAACGATGGGTGTGAGCACCTTCAGCAGATGGTTGTAAGTTTTGACATGGACGTGGCGGCGGAGGGGGGGGGAAGGGGGTTCTCGGAAGGCGAAGTCGGTTAAGTAGATGATGCCCTTTATTAGTTTCCCGGACAGCTGGGTCATCCAGCGCCCCGGCACACAGTGAGCTACCATGTCTCTCGATGTTTGTCAGTGTTCCCTCAACATATGTCATGTATCGATACACACAAGACCGTCATTGGTTTCACAAATGTAGTCATTGCTGATGTCTGAATTTATCCCAGTTGAAGGCGACGGTATGATGACCTGGGCCAGGCCAGAAGCCACCACAGGGGATCATGCCTAAGGATCACAAAACGCCCTCTCTTGCCCAGGAGGATAAAGTTTTCCATGATGTAGGTGTTATAAGCACATGACCTCTCGTCAGTCGAAGCAGCAGCAGCAGCAGCCACCTCTTGAGAATCATTACATATAGTTACAGCAGATTGGTAAAGTGTCACACATGGTGCCTCACCCCGACCGTTGTATGATACAACACAGCCACATTGTGCTGTAGCTGCTGCCTTGTGTCATCCGATGCCCCACAACACAGACATAGTTTGCTGTAGCTGCTGCCTTATCTCCGCATGTAGAACGCCGCCTCCTGGTAACAGCGTGTTCTGTGAGAGGATATGAGAGAACATTATATAAGCAACGTTTTCTCTTTATTTGGCAGTTATGAAGAATTGAGATCCAGACTAGAGGAACTCGAGGATCTGAAAATGTTAGATAAGCAAACTCGCTTTTGTTAACACCCACATACTTAAGCACCCGTCTCCTCCCTTCCCCCTTTCCCCCCACCCCCTCCCTCCCTCTTCCACCCCGCCTGTGGTTGCCGCCAGCCAACCTGTCAGGCGACTTTAAACGCCCGCAGGACCCGTGTAGGGAGAAGGGGATTTCCCCCTCCGTACCTCGTGCGTCGGTGAACGCTCTGCGGAGCTTAATTCAGGACGGGGATGGTGGTGTCCGCTGTGGATATTAGACGCGAGATTATCTCCTAACACAACGGTGAGGCCAGGGGGACCTGGCAGCTCCTCCTATGTATGGTGCTGAGGGGCCGGTGCTAACGTCATCCTGTCCTCCTCCATGACACCCCTTGTACAGGCCGAGATAAGACTAATAAAACCTGTTGGAGTTATTGGGAAGTTGATAGAAGAAACCCTTATGTAAGGAGGAAAGTTATTCAGCTTTATTCATCGTGATTTCTACACATATATATTATTTTCTGTTCATCGGGCTGAATGGCGGTGTAGGGTAGGTGCATAGTGCGGTTAGTGAGGAGGCCGTGGACATTTTACGACTATCTCCTGAAGCTCACGCCTCGTGTTCGAGCTGTGGCGTGCCAGAAGATACCTCACTCGCCTTAGTGTTGTCCTTGATGTGGCGCGAAGGGAAGCAGCCAACGCTTTTGACCCCCCCTCCCACCAACCCCGCTGTACACACACACACACACATACCTACACACACCTTTCAACAATCTGGATCTTAACTTTAAATGCTTTCATCATAACCAATCCACAGAATCATTATTACCCAGAGTAAAACAGCCAACAGAGGATCCTCTAGATTATGCTTCTCAGCCGAGGGAAAGTAACTAGTAAAAGTAACAGAACGCTTTTCTTAAACGAAAAGAAGACCCAATAGCGAGGTAAATGTGTTAAAGATGATAGCGTATGACAAAGGAGGCTTAACATGACAGGAGAACTGGTTGGTTTATGAAGAATACGTTGTAGAATTAGACAAAGGGAAATTAGTATAAACTGCAGAAGTGGTATCCTAGGAGGCTTTCACTGTTAAGACAATGAATATTGGATTGAAGATAAGAAAAAAAAATATTTTAATCCTCTGGGATAATGCCCACGACCACTTTTAACAGCCAGGGTACTTTTCTTGTGTTTTCTTTTGTCAGTAATTGTTAGTTAAGTTACTCCTTCAGGCATATTCTAAAATAAGCGGAGACGTCTTAAAGTCGCTGCCAGCCCAGCCCCCGTGTTGGTGGCTACCTCAGCGCCCACAGAAAATGGGGGCAGAGGTGTTTAGAGATTTACGAGTACGTTGACTCTAGGGGTGAATCTGATAGACCTGCTGGGCTCCGTTTACACGCGTTAATCGTGACTGGAAAGATTGTTACGTGTTAGAGGCAGTCGTATCAGAGCATGTGATCTTAGGTAAGGCTGGAGCCGTGTTTTGTAACTGATGAGGCAAGGCGTGGGCCGACCACAGTGACGTTCAGCAAGCTGTGGAATACCATGTCGAAGTTTGTAAAACACCTGAAAGGCATTTTTGTTTTTAGTACACAATGTGTTCGCTTTTTTAATATGAATATCAACACTGCAGGTTCGCTTTATTTCATTTTTTAATGGACTATTATTTCCTCTTTGATATCAGTGGATTTTTTACATGTTTTATGAAAATTTAAAGGTCCACTCTTGCAACGTGCATGATTCGTATTTCCACTGTTTCAGGAATTAATTTTTTCACGTTTATTGAAAGGTAGTATCATAAGCATTATTTGCACCAAGATACACTCCTGATGGTAGTATAGAAACTGAATAGGACCTAATATATGTCCCTAGGGGACACCAGCTGATAATGTTTTCACCCCTTGAAGCGCGAGTGCTTAGGTAAGTAGCTTGGAAGCTAGCTGTTAATGCAGCCTCGAACGCCATTGTGAAGCAATAGTGAACTCGTATTGCGCCACCTCTTTCAAACCACATGGGTAGTAACAACGATTTTAGATGGAAGCAACACAGTGTTTGAGTTTTAAGCACCTTGGGGGGAACTTCCTACCAGTATTTTTGACTGAGGTAGCTGGTGTGTATTGTAAGTAAAGGAGTTGTCATTTCACCAGGTAGATCTATGCCTGTTTAACTTCGAGTCACAGCTTGTTTAGAGTTGTAGGGAAGACGAGGAAAAACTGACGGTGCCTATTGGTCTGCCGGTTACCTCCTCACCCTCGATTATGTCACTGCAGTATTAAATCCTGTAGACGCTCGTGTGTCGTGTGCACCTGAGTAAATCATAATGAAACCCTTGCCTTCAGTGTTTGTATCCTTGTATATCTGAACTCAAGAGATATCAGAGGTAGTATATCCACCCCTGTTGTGTTGGCCACGAGTCACAGCTAGGCTGTGTAAACAGGGACTTGCGTTATCGGGAGATTTGTGTGATGCCCTGCGGAGCCAGTGTGTCCGTTATTATTACCGTCATGGTGGCTCAGCCAGGAATGCGTCAGAACTTGTGGGTGTTTGATAACACTCAGGTGAAGAACTCAGCACCCATGTCATAGTCACCTCGTATTGTACAGATACGCTTGATGTGTTGCTATGCATTATGGCTACATCTGCTCACACAAAGTTTTGTAAGCACACTGAATTTCCCACAACAATGAACTCCCTGTGTTATTTATCCTGAGGTATAATGTGTAAGGGTGTGTGTAGTCGTTATGATTATTTTACTTATGCTGAACAATACCTAAATACGTACCAAACGTAAAAACAAAGTCGAAATACATTTCACGCTTAAAAGCTGGGAGAGCCTAGCATCTATGGCAGTTCCCTGTTTCTCGTTCTTAACTGACGACACTAAAAAAAAAGAATACCTCTTACACCATTTTGACGAATTACGAGTGACATAACTGTTGGAGTTATCGGTTGGCAGATACAGCCATAGGCAAACACATAATCCTCTATGAATGCCTAGGTTAAACTCACTATATTACCTCTACTTGGTGTAGAATCCCATGCCTTAGAAGTTCGATAAGATAAACATGGTGAAATATCTAAATGCTCACCCATTTTCATTAATTAAATGGGTATTTTATTGTCTGTTGATGATCCAAAAGTATGAAGCTCGCTTGGCCCGGTTTGCAATGTTTTGTTGAGAGATATTAATTAAATAGCTTAAGTACAGTAATTGATAAAATTCAGTTTCTGTTTACCTCGAGTGTAGATGGCAGAATGCATTACAGGGAACTCTTGCATCACACACCCGCCATCATCTGATAGTTGGACGAATCTCTTTCTTACGTATCTTCATTATTATAGCTGCCGTAGGCAGCACAATTCCCCATCCCTGTCTGGAGCCCAGAGCCCTTCGTCGCCTAGTAGTGCTTCGCCCCTCGCCTATTCATAAGTCGTCTTGCTCTGAAGCTATAAACAAGCCTCACTCTTTTATCTCGGCTGTTGTTTAACTTGTTTGTTTGTCTGGCAACGAAGGTTTAGATACGTAGCTATGTAGTTGTGGCTACACAGCCAGGACGTTATCGACTGCTCAGAGTTACGGGGCTTTTATTTGACAGAACACAGGTGTCTGACTGTGTGTCGTCGGCAAAAATATTATAAACAAGTCAAGGACGAGTAGGGAGGGAAGTTTGGCCTCTGTAATAATTTAAGTTAATGTAGTGATGCTGATGATGACAACATTGACTCGCCCGTTTCTCATAACTAAGGTCATGTTCAAGATCTTACCGATCAATGCCAGTGTGCAGTATGACTGGTAAGTGAGAACAGAGTATGGGAGGGAGGCCGGCAGTGCTAATGGTGGTGCGTGACGGTGGGTTTCAGGGTCACTTTTTGTACCCGCCAGTTTGTGCCTCTGAGTGGCCTTCTCTTGGTACTTCCTTCTCCGTAACTAATGCATCCCCTGCCCCTAGCATGATGCCTGGCCGCCGCCCATTTCCCCTCCCTGCCGCACGACTCCGCCTACCTATTCCGGAACTGCGCAGCCCCCTTCCCTCCCCTCCCCCTTGTCCACCACAGGGACTGTTAAGAAGAACCCTCTCGTACCCCTCCTCACCCAAGGACTCAGCGTATTCCCAGTTCCCTTCTCTCTGCTCTTATTCCCCTCATCACGACCTCCTCCTCATCCTTCCTTTACTGTAGGAATTCAAATCTCATCGCCTTAAACGTTACGTTTGTGCCATCCCTCCTCCTTGGAGAGTCCATTGGTCGTGTGCAAATGAAGTGAAGGCCCTGATTTAAGCACGTTCCCTCTCCAGAATGTGACCAGAAAGCAGATTGGATGCACAAAGAGCACTGATCGCTGAGGTTTCGCGCGAGGAGACTTGGATATAATGCAAGACATTCTTCTGAAAAAAACTGTCATAGAGGATTGGGTACAACCTCACTCCCAGCTTATTTCCTATTGGATGATAGTGATCTGATGGGGGGTAGAAAATAGGGTCAAGCTCTTTTTCTTGCAATCAATATATATATATATATATATATATATATATATATATATATATATATATATATATATATATATATAT
>JAYMFT010308334.1:0-23616 GCA_038088735.1 Panulirus argus | reverse complement strand
CATTAAAGCACATAACGTAGAATTTAACTGTGCATCATTGGCTTGTGAAAGAGAAAAAACAATTTGATAGAGAGAGAGGAGAGGGAAGAAAGAAAAGAGGAGAGAGAGAGAGAGAGAGAGAGGATTGACCCTAGGGCGAACGTGTCCACAAGTAAGGTCATGAGACGTGACGGATTTGGTATTCGGGTCATGAAGAGGTCATGATTTTTGCCATCTCTGGGGTCACCGGTCAAGATGATGTCATACTGAGAGACGTGGGTGAGACGCGTTTGCTGATGTGTAGTGGCTGACTCGGGTGAAGTGGTGGGTGGTGGCTGACTCGGGTGAGTTGGTGGGTGGTGACTGACTTGGGTGAAGTGGTGAGTAGTGACTGACTCGGGTGAAGTGATGGTTAGTAGCTTACTCGGGTTAAGTGGTGGTTAGTGGCTTACTCGGGGAAAGTGGTGGTTAGTGGATGACTCGAGTAAAGTGGTGTTTAGTGGATGACTCAAAAAAGTGGTGGTTAGTGGATAACTCGAGTGAAGTAGTGATTAGTGATTGACTCAGGTGAAGTGGTCGCTGGTGGCTGAGACAGGTTAAGTGGTAATGGTGGTTGACTCTGGTGAAGTGGTTGTTACTGGCTGACTCGGGTAAAGTGCTAGATACTGGCTGACTCGGGTGAAGTGGTGGATTATGGCTGACTCAGGTAAGGTGCTAGCTACTGGCTGACTCGGGTGAAGTGGTGGATTGTGGCTGACTCTAGTAAAGTGGTGGCTACTGGCTGACTCTGGTAAAGTGATGGATTGTGGCTGACTCAGGTGAAGTGGTGGCTACTGGTCGACTCGGGTAAAGTGGTGGTTTGTGGCTGACTCGAGTGAAGTGGTGGATTGTGGCTAACTCAGGTGAAGTGGTGGATTGTGGCTGACTCAGGTGAAGTGGTGGCTATTGAATGACTCGGGTGAAGTGGTGACAGTAGTGGTAGCGATGGCGTTGTCAGTCTGGCTCAAGACGTCTATAGAAAGGAGACAGCTGTTGACACCTTGAGAGAAAGAGGCATATTGTAGAAGATCTTTAGAGAGAGAGAGACTCTCAATTAGCGAGACATAGTAGGGCAATAGACGTGTTTACCTGTCTCTCACACACACACACCTTTCCCGTCGACGTAAGGTGGATTGATTGAATATACGGACGTCTCGCAGGCTGGGCTGGGGAGATGAGAGATATAGTTTTAAGAGATAGTCCCTCAGTTATGAGCGCATTTATGCATGGGGGATAGATAACTTGGACCAGCGTGTAAGGGATAATCTTCCTTTGGTGGTATTATTGTCATTAGAGAATGAAACACGTCTCGAGGGTTGAGAACTTCTTGCTAAGGAAGAATGGGACATACTCGTAGATAATAAGGAGGGAGAGGAGTGATTGGTACAGTAGAGGGAGACGAGGGAGGAGGAGGAGGAGGAGGGAGAATGGAACACGTAGATGGAGATAAGGGAGAAGAAGGGGGGGAATGGAACACGTTGTGGTGGAGGGGGTGACGATGATGAATGGGGTGGTGGCTTGAGTGAAGTGGGTCACAGAGGAGGGGGGAGGAGGGGGAAGAGGAGGAGGAGGAGGTCATGGGAGGAGGGTCACACCCCGCGAGGATCCCTTGGTTGGAGGCGTTTGGAGTCCTCCCGTTGGAGGTGTGGCCAGAAACCCGTTCCTGAGTGTGGTGGTGGTGGGGGGGAGGAGGGGGAGGGAAGGGGAGGGGGATGGAGGGGATGGATGGGTCCGTTCTTAATGCTGCGAGGGTCGTCCGCCGGGGAGGGGGGGAAGGGGAGGGGAGGAGAGGGGGTGCAGGCAGGCAGTCAGTCGTCCAGGAGAGGGGGAGGGAGGAGGAGGGTCGTCGTCGTCCGTGGTGGGGTCGTTCAAGGGGAGTAGGGGGTTGTGGGTGGTTGTAACTCGTTCTGATTGCTTTGTGGGGGTCGTTCTAAAGGAGTTAGATTGTCGCTTAGGAGGGATTGGGGGTAAAGGAGGTAGGGGGGTCGTTTTGAACGCAATCAGGGGGGGGGGAGGTGTCGTCCAAAGTGTTGTATCTATGGCAGTCCTGCTCAAGGGCGATAGAGCGCCCCCATCAGCGTTCAGAAGAGAACTTCGAGCGAGCAAGGAAGTAAGAGAGAAAAGAAAGAGAGTATTGGGAATTGTACGTGTGTAACCGATGCGGTAATAATCTCATGGCTGTTGAATAATAAAGGAATATTACATGATTAATAATATTCAGGACTAAGAGTCTCTGGAATAAAACTGTTTTTAAACGTTTTAATTCGTCATATAAAGTTCCATGTTGAGATCTTAAAGTTCCTTAGTCTCATGCACTGTTTTAAACCTCAGTTTATACACAAACAGAACTTGTTTTAACTCGGGATTTATTGGAAATTGAAATGTTTACGAAGGAAAAGTTCAGGATGATTACATACGTTTATTAACTGTAAAAGATGAACTAGAGACGAGGTTGGTTAGTTAAACATTAAAATGAGGCTCATTTCATGGCAAACATGTAAATCTCTTTCGTCAAAGTTAACTATCGTTCTTAGATGGAATCTTAATTAGTATATAAAGCTGTCGTATACTTTTGTCTTGTGTTGCCTAACTTCCGTTGCGAAGTCGTATCACTGTTTTGTCAATGTCAAGAACTCTGCGGTACGTACGTTTATGAAGGCGTCAACTTTGATGTGAAAGGTTTTTATCTATCGTTAGTAGTAGTAGAAGTAGTAGTAGTCGTAGGAATTTTAGTAGTATTAGTATTAGTAATAGAAGTAGTAGTAGCATACTAATTACAGTACTAGTAGCAGTAGTAGTGGTAGTAGAAGTAATAGTAGTAGTAGTAGTAGTAGTTGTTGTTGTTGTAGTAATTTTAGTAGGGGTAGTAGTAGTAGCAGCAGAAGTAGTACCAGTAGTAGAAGCAGCACTAGTAGTAGTAGTAGTAGTAGTAGTAGTCGTCTTTATGATCTTTTTAATAGCTAAAATAATTAGGTTTGTGGGAGCCTATCTTCACTATACGTGCTGAAGTCTTTGAGAGAGAGACTGTGCATTGTAATGTGACTTTATCTAAGAGCACTGCACTGTCTTTCTTAGAGTTTGTCTGTATGTCTGTCTGTGTGTCTGTACTCTTCTGTTGTCTTTGAAAATTTTGACGTCTGTTAAAGACGCTTGTGAATATGATACACATGCAGACCCTTTGAGCACCGAGACGGTACGACCCCTTTGAGCACGACGGGGCAACCGTTTGGTGTTATGACTTGACCTTTGACCGCAAGGCCTTTAAGGGTAAGGTCAAAGGTCAGGCCGTCGTGCTCAAGGGTCGTGTTGCCGTGCTCAAGGGTCGTACTGTCGTGCTCAAAGGGTCGTACCGTCGTGTCCAAGGGGTCGTACCGTCGTACAGGAGGGAAAGCTTGGAACCACCAGCTCTGGAGTTGCCCCGCCAAAGCTTGTCTTGCACCACCTGTGGTCCGGGACCCGTGTGGTCCGTGACCTGCGTGGTCTGTTGCGGCCTCGCCGACCATCTGTCGCAGCTGGTGTCCGTCATGCGGCGCGCCTTGCGACACACGATTTGCGTCACTCGCGTCGTGGATTGGTCATAACTGGGTCATGAGACGGACCTAGTTTGTCTTGCTTGTCTTGCCTTATGGCGTGATGTTTACGTCTTTGTAACTTACCTCCTCGACGGTACAACCCGTGAGCACTGAGACGGTACGACCCTTGAGTACTGTGGTACGACCTTTGCTTACGACGGTACGACCGTGGTACGATAGCCTGATCCTTAAGTGGTAGCTTTAAAGGTCATCAAACACCTTAATTAAGGGTCGTTTCGTCGTGCTAAAGGGTCATATACGACAATGCTCTAGTGATTAAGGTTCAGTTGACCATCCTCCAATAACAGGACATTCATCTTTAAAGGCACTGATGATCTGGATCAGTGTAGCATTGTCTTGACCACTCGGGGTCAGCGCGCACAGAGAGAGAGAGAGAGAGAGAGAGAGACTTTCCCACCATTAAACCTGGGTGGGGGTAATTATAGATTCCACTAATTACGTGATCCCGCAATTAGCGTCGCTTCCGATGGTTTTGTAATTAGCAGAGATCCACTGCAGGACATATCTTGCGTCCTCTCAAAATAGTTGGCATTTTGGAAAACCACGCGAACTGCGTAATGACTCAGATCAAAGAGGGCACGACAGCAGTGAGTCATTAACTGTGTAATTAAGGTCATTAGAGAGTTCGGCGTTAGTTAAGTACATGGGTATATTGTGCTTGATGAGAGGGGGGGAGGGGGAGGGGCTGGGGGGTAATTCTGTAGGTAATTTTGGCGTCTGAGTAACCGATCTGTTGCTCCCAGGATATACGACGAATTGTTGTTATAAGTGATGTTGTGATTCGTGTCGTAGGATGATGGTTGTTTTGACAGCGGTTGTGTTGATAAGGGATTTGTTTCCCTATGGGTTTACTTTATAAATACTTTACGGGGATTTATACTTTATTTGGACCTACTTTGCTGAAGCACTTTCATACTTTACGGAGTCGTATTTTTTAAGTGACTTATTATGGGAACGGTTTCTTTGTAAGGACACTTAACTAAGTAAATACATTTACAAGGACACTTATATAAGAGCACATTTACTTAATAAGGACATGCTAAAAGGCACACCTACTTTATAAGTTTCTCAAGGCCACACCTACTTTTAAGGGACTAGTGTGCGCAATGGCTCGCCTACTTTATAAGGACACTTAAGTCCACATTTACTTTACTAAGGACGCTTTAGGAAACACCTACTTTTAAGGACAAATATTTAAGGGCACACCTATTTTTTTAAGGGACAAATATTTTAAGGGCACGCCTACCTTTTTTAAGGCTACTTAGGTATGGAAACCCCTACTTTAATACTTTATGGGCACACCCAGATTAAGGAGACATCTGGCTCATGTAGGCTTATGGTCAATAGGCACTAGAGCTCATTAGAGAGCATTATAGTAGGGCCAGACCTGCTCTACGTGTAAAGGAGTGTTAACGCGCTCTTACCCATACCGTAAACATAATGGTGATTATCATAAATTTTTTCAAGATTAATCCTTTTTTTTTTTTAAGCTCGCTTGCTCTCATCGCCCTACATCGTGTACGTTCGTCTCAGTGTAATATCAATATAAATATTATGATTATTTTGTTATTATTCGTATTCTTTCGCGCGTCCATAAAGAATGCACAGATATTTATTTCTATGATTTGTTGTCAGCAGCTTTTTTTTTTGTTTTACCCCACTAAGTTGTAGTACAACTAAATCCCTATTTCTAGTACATTACCTTCTCTTACAACTAGTTGATACAACCCAGGGTCTTCTGAGTTTGTTGAAGAATAGGAATGTAAGATACTATTACTGTCCTCCGGCAGATAACCTGGTCATAGACCATCAGGTCTTGTGTTATCTGTCCTCCAGCAGATAACCTGGTCATAGATCATCAGGTCACGTGTTATCTGGCCACCCCATGTACTCTCATGTACTCCCATGTACTTCCCCGCCCTACTACTCAAGTGTACACCAATTCTCCTCCCGAAGAACATAGTGCTCTCCCTAATCTTCCTGCGCGCAATGTCGCTTCTGGTGTCTGAGGTCTCTCCTCCCCTCCCTAGCCTTCCACCTGCCTCTATGTGCAGTGGGTACGGCTCGCTAAATAAGGCAGGTATTCAAATGAGGCCGGTATATTAATGTTGTTCTCCTGTCTGGTCTGTGTGTGTGTGTGTGTGTGTGTGTGTGTGTGTGTGTGTATATGTACGTCTCTCTCTCTCTCTCTCTCTCTCTCTCTCTCTCTCTCTCTCTCTCTCTCTCTCTTTCTCTCTATCTATCTATCTATCTATCTATCTATCTATCTCTATCTATCTATCTATCTATCTATCTATCACACACACACACACACACACACACACACACACACACACATAAACACGTGGGAAGGGGTTGCCTGTCTTCATTTCAAAGTCATTTAGCCACTCCTCCCCCTCCCCCCCCTTTGACACGGGTACCACGTCCCACACCTGTCGTGTCGACAGCGCTGGCAACGCTGTCGTCGTCAGGTTCCGATATAATTACCTGTCGTTCCCTTTTCCCTCTACTACATCATTGGGTTAACTGTTAAGCTTGGTACCAGAGAGTCGTTCTTTGTTCCCTCGACTCGTTGCCAGCCCCTCGTTAGCTTATAACCCCTTGTGCATGACGGTACGGTACGTTGCGGTACGGCCGTGAACGACAACGGTACGATCCTTGAGTTACGATGGTACGGTCACTGAAAATGACGATGATACGATTCTCAAACGCGATGGTACGACCCTTGAGCACGACTCTACGACCCTTGAGCACGACGCTACGACCACCACAGACCATCGCACTCATCGTCACAACATACGACCCTGGTCGTCACAAGAGCAATCCTCACCCGTTTTCCATACTTCATCAGCGGCCCATTTTCAGTAACTTCATTGCCCAACCGAAGAATCGACCAATATATGTACCGTTATCACTCACTGTACCATCAGTACCATAGCCCCGACTTTGAGAAGGTACCACAACTGAACTACATCAGTAGTACAAACAGTTACTACCTATGACGCAAAGTGACCAAATAATCGCAAAGAAAAAGATAAATAAAGATTTTGGAACATGTTAAGAGGGTAAATGAAATTAAATCCATGATGGAGAGATGATGAAAAATAAATTAAGTTTAGATAATCGCTTGCTAAATATCGCTGAGATTTTCCACAAATTGACCGGAAAGGGAGCATCAATTCATACAATATTAATTTTTCACTTTGAAGAATTATCGACTTTCTCCAGCTTGGAGAAACTTCATTATAAAACGATGGGTTGAATTCTAAGCCAGCAGAGTAAATTCTTAATCAACGTTGCACAGCGCAAGCCTATATTGCAAATACCCGTTGATAGCATTGTAAAACCCCATGTTAAGGTTTATTCGATAATCGTTGCAAGGCATAAAAAAAGAGCAAAATTCTGTGGGGTCATGTATAAAATTTGAATGGATCTGAATTAACATTTTAATTAGTTCTTGCAATTCTTTGAGAAAGAGAGAGAAAAAAAAAACTTTGCGTAGGCAACACATCACAGCGAGCGTGAGTTGCAAGCAGGAAATTGTTAACAATAAATTTTTCTGGTTTTCTCGTGTACAAAAATATTGACAGTTTTGTTCCTGCGGAAAATGAAAAGAAATAATCTTTAGATTTTTTTATTAAGTAGTGTGTGTGTGTGTGTGAGAGAGAGAGAGAGAGAGAGAGAGAGAGTACAGTTTAAATGGTAAGAAGAATTCTTACTTGAGAACGGCAGACAGACAGACAGACAGACATATGGCATTAAATATGCTTTTCTTACAATGAGAACAGATTAAGTAAATTATTAGTTATACACCTGTCTTGCTATTACTCCTCCTCGCTATTGTACGTCATAACTGCATTCACCATGCTCTTCAAGCCGGCCACATGTATATAATTAGATTTAACCATATGTCTCGAGATTTACTGTTGGAACTTTGTTTACATATGCGCGTTTTTATGTTGGGAAATTTGGCAGCACATATTTCTTGATTCCATTTCTCTAGATTTGACACGATTATACTCCTGTATTGCAGGGGTTTGATGGAGGATACCAGACGTGCAATGGACGTTTAAATGGAACGCGATATTCCGGTATTAACGCCTTTGTTGTTGTTGGGGGGCGCCTGTCGAGTTTAAAGGTCCGCTTTGAGGTGTCGTACGCGTGGCAGTCGGGCGCGCGGGGTTGTGGGCGGAGCCGAGGGGGCGGGAGGGAGTGTCGTACAGCAATCAAACACACGCGTCAGTGTAGCTTAAGCCATGGTGGAGGGAGGACCGTACTGAGCCTCAACGGCTTCATTCTGACTTGACAACTTTTCGTTACGGATGAGTTTTTGTGGTTAATGCGAGTGTCGTTCTGAAATACGACTGATTTGTGTGCGTTTCTGGATCTTATAAGGTTCTCGAGTGACTCTATAAATGTAAGTGGTTTGCATGCAAAATAAACTTTGGCTGGTCGAAAGTTTTGGCGAGATAACTTTTGTCTGTGCAGCTGCATTGCCTGGTATTTTCTGTGTTTATAATATATCAATCAACGAATACTTGACAAACTTTGATGTAGAATATAGATTTTGTGTTACTAGAATCACAGGAATTTAGTATTAATAGATTAATTTAAAATCCAGTTTGCATTTAATGCATTGTAAATCTCTTAGATTTTTTTTTAATATAACTTTTCTCCTCGTAGATCTTTGCTGCATATCAAAGCGTTGTTGTCCAGTGATTAAGAGCCAACTGCTGGTTTAGGAAGTGATGTAAAGATGTCATTCGAGTCACAGATGTTGCTGAAGACTAACATTAACCCAAGATTTGATGTTATTGGATGTGATATCTGGACATGTTTATGTCATAAATTTCAATTTTCTACAATTTTTAAGTTTTCAGGTTAGTGAATAGACACTGATGTCATGACATCAACCTTAGATTTATGACAGTGGACGGCATCCTGGAACATTGATGTCATTTGAGAGACACTCCTACGCTTTGATGTCAAAACCATCACCAGGATGATCATATTGATGAGCGCTGACCCATACGTTGATGTCAGTCAAGATACTGATGTCACAGTCGACCTCATCTCCAGACCTTCCAAGGCGCAACTCAAATGCAGATGTCATGTGAACCCACCCAGACATTGATGTCACTAGATTGACATCAAGACATTTGAAGTAACCCGTCCCTCCCAGTTCCTTGATGTACACCATTGCCTGTAAGCATTGACATCACCTTGACGCTGATTCAGTTGACTGCCCTTTGACATCATTTGTTGGCTCCAGTCGACCATAATCTGTTGGCAGTGGATCACAAATCACTGTTGTCACATTACAGCTTAGTGCTTGTCACTGACAACATTCTACATTTTTTGACATGAAGCCACGGGAAATATTGATATTTTATCGTAATGCAGCCTTTGATGTTGCAATCGACAGCCAAAACATTGATGTCAAGGACATTGATATTGTATACATCACATTGATGTCACCTTACAATCCCTACAGTAGCTCGGTTATCGTCATCAATATGCAGGGAATCACGCTGCATATTGATGACAAGACTGTATCCAAATGCTGAAGTCACAGACTAACAAACGTAACACTGATGTCTCATACAAAGCCCCTGACATCGTTAGGTTTCGTTATATTCCAGCCCTAAGAACTGATGTCAATATACCCCTTGTCGTTGGTGGCCATGTAGACAGTGCTATCAACATACAACTGGGACAGAAAACAAGTAAAAACCTTATTTGATAAAACCGCAGCTTTGTTAGACCAAGTGGACCCCGTTTAAATAAGTAGTTATATTGAATAAAACCAATGCCCTTTGAGATTTAACCGTAGCCTTGTTAAATAAACCTTCAACTTTGTTAGATAAAAGAGTATATATTTTTTGCATTAAAACCCTTGTTAAATAAAACCGTAGACTTTGATAAAACCACAACCATGTTCAATAAAACCGTAGCCTCGTTAAATAAACCGTAGCGTCGTAAGATAAAACCCATAACCTCGTTGAATATATCATTAACCATGTTAGATATAACATCAGCCTCGTTAAATAAACTCGTACCCGTTTTTAACAAAAAAAGCACACCTCCTTTGTTAAGCTTAAACCGTGGGATTCCTAGATAGAAAACCGTACCCTTGTTAAGATAATAAAACCGGCACCCAGCTAAGCCTTGGGTTTTCGCCCAGCTATGCTCCCATGATTAGCTTGTGACGGGCAAAGAGGCAGCCAGCTAGAGGAAGGAGGGAGGGTTGTTCACTGCTGCAGATTACGTCTGTCAACGGTGGAACTCATCAGGCCGGCCGGCAAAGCCCTTCCCCCCCCCCCCCTCTTCCCCTTCCCCTTCTCCACACATCCCCCCCACCCTCGTCCCTCTCCCCACCCTCCCGCTTGTCGGAGTGGGGGGGGGGCGAATATTTAAATGTCCGGCTGGAAGGGGCCATTGTTGATATCCTCCAAGCTCTTCCTTGTGACCGTAAAAAAAGAAAGAAAAATAAAGATTCTGGGTCGTGTCTGAGCTGGGGAGAGAAGGGGGCAAAGCGACGCTCAGGTCTTAGGTCGCTAATATCGTTGTTCGCTGGGAGAAGGAGCCCCAAGATCTTAGGGTTCTCTGGGAAAGAGAACCCTAAGATGTTGTTCGCTGGGAAAGGGAACCCCAAGTTGTCGTTCGCTGGGAGAAAACGCACCCAAGATGATCTCGTTCGCTGGTAGCGTTGTGCGTTGCGAGAGGGAACACCAGTGGTTGTTTTTGTGTGTGTGTGGCTTTGCATTCGTGCCCTGGTCGTCTACACTGAGGAGAGAAATCAGGTATCCTTTTTTTTTAACAGCGTGAGATGACGCGTTACTGGACTTGATATATATATATATATATATATATATATATATATATATGGAGGGATTTTGTGTACATCGAGTTTACGTATATGTTCATAGGGCCGATCTCAATGTAACTAGTTCTTGTAGTGATGATGGAGTTGTATTTTGAGTTATTCCTTGATTCTTCAGAAATTTTTTTTTTGTGTGTTTTCGTTAAGGACTCTGCTGGTACAACGAGATATGCTTGTGTTGGGGGGGATGTGTTTGTGTGTGTATATGTGTGGTTAATGTTTGTGTGGTAGCTGGGCGTGTGTGTTTTTATATTTGGGGAATGTGTGTGTGTGTGTGTGCGTGCGTTCTACATTCAAGCTTGGAATGGTGTTCCAGTTTTTCCAGTAATCCTCTTATGTACTTACGGATCCAGTTTCCACCGTGTTTATCATTCAAACTAAGTAATACAACGTCTTTAGGAACGCGGCTCCCGGCATTGTCGACTCTCCGGCTATAAAACAGGAGGCGGGAACATTCTCCAGTGGTGATAAGGAGCACTGAAGGCACGCCGAGAATGACGTTTGTAATACTGCTTTTGCTTCGTGTCGGGAGAGAGAGAGAGAGAGAGAGAGAGAGGGAGAGTGTGTACCCTAGTGTCTAAGGATTTTAGTTGTTTACATGTTTTACAACTGTTATGGGACGGTTTGATTTGTGACCATGGTACGACCATGGGGTACAACGTTACGACCTTTGACCAACACGGTACGACTTCGGACGTAGTGACGTGACCTTTGACCGATAAGAAAAGGTCAAAGGCCATTTCGTCTTACCCAGGGGTCGTACCATCGTGTTAAAAGGGTCGTAGAGTCGTGCTAAAGGGTCGTACCTTCGTTCTAAAGGGTCGTACCGTCGTGCTCAAGGCTTGTACCGGTGTTACATCATGTCCGTGTTACTTACACGCCATAACACAAGTGGTGTTACGACTTGTCCGCGTTACTTATGCCACAAGCGGTGTTTTGACTTGTCTTGTGTTACTTAAGAAAGCCAGTCGTCGGCCTACCAGTCGGACAGACAGACAGACACGTCCCCGACCAGGACCTCTCTCTGCTCACTGTATGTTTTTTATATAAACAGGAAACAAATTGCGCTCATCCATGTTGGTCGAAGAGGGGTAGGGGTTTGGGAGAGGGGGAGGAGTGGATTTGACTTAAAAGGGTTGGTAAAGCCCTTAGAGCCCGGTTAAGGGCACGGACAGAGCCCTGGTCGGGAATGCCAAGCGTGGGATCATCTTAAGACTCGTATGTATGTATGTACGTACGCAGATACGCCGGTGGGGGGAAGGGGGTGTGTGTGTGTGACGGGTGACGGGGTGGTTTAAGGCCTTGGAATCGAGGCTGCATAGAGTGAGTGATGCGGGGGGGGGAGGCTACAGCTTTTGTAGGGAGAGAGAGAGAGAGAGAGAGAGAGAGAGAGAGAGAGAGAGAGAGAGCTCTACTTCTATTAAAGAAAGTCGAGTTAGCTCATGCGAGCAGTAGGCCACACACGTTACATAGAGCCACACACACACACACACACACACACACACCCCACCCAAGAGTCAGTATTGACTATATGAACAGATTATTATTATAGACGGGAAAGTCTGTCCGTCTGTCTGTGTCATTTAGAAGGAATCATCGAGTTAATGTCGACTTTTTCGTTGCCCAATTGCGTGACCTTCTCCATTGACTCTTGGAGGCTAGAATTGCTGAGGTCAAAGGTCAAGGATTCCTATATCATGACATACCAAATTCAAATAGCATTTTCGTCTTATTTGTGTGTGTGTGTTACGGCGAGAGAGAGTTTTACACTCGTGTTGCCCTAGTCTCTTAATCTTGTGTGTATATATGTGTACTGTGTCTTTGCTGTGCACACAGACATAGCCTAATCCATGTATACCCGTTTATCGACCAGCCCCGATGGGGGGGGGGGAAGGTCGAACACCTGGGTTGGGTGTGGACCGACTTTTGAAAGCTATTATCATCATCGTTAAGAGCGGGGTCAGTATACCTAAAGGTCGTACCGTCGTGCTCAAGGGGTCGTACTATCATGCTCAGGGGGTCGTTCCTCCGTGCTTGAATGGTCGTACCGTCGTGCTTAAAAGGGTCGTACCGTCGTACTGAAGGGGTCCCACACACGGTAACGTACGACTGGAGGAAGAGTGGTGGAGAGGGGAAACTCATGCGTCACCCGATATAGACTTCCGTCACACGTTACGTCTCCAGAAAAAAAAAAACTTTGTTTACTTTTCGTGTTGGGTTGTCAGCAGCGCCTGGAGACGGAGGGCCGATGTGGTTTCCTTACACGGTGAGGTCACGTGTATATATATATATATATATATATATATATATATATATATATTTATATATATATATACACACACACACACACTATGATGAACATTTTTGCCAAGGCAGTCCAATATGTTGTACTGGTTTCAGTCACATTGTATGAGTAGTTTTTTTTTTTTTTAAACGGTTGTGGTTGTAGGTACACGAGTTTAGTGATATGGTTTTTCTGTAAAGAGGGGTTGTTTTTTTTTATTGTATTTTCAGAGCACAGTTGTTTTTTCAGCTAGGATGTGACGGTGCGATCGTTCAAGACGATGGTACCGTCGTTGAGCACGACGGTACGATTCCTGAGCACGACGGTAATACCTTTGACCTCACGTTCGAGGTTCGGGTCAAAGGTCAGGGGTCACCATACCCAAGGGTCGTACCGTCGAGGTCATTAAGGTCGTATACTCTCGTCTTCAAAAGGGGTTATGACCTTTGTACGAATGAAACCCAAGGGTTCATGATCTCATATATAAATTAGCCAAACCATCCACACTTATCAGGGAATTTATATAGATTTATATAGTTCATTTAAACACTCTAAGGGACGGCATGTTTACCCAAGATTTAATCTCATATCATTCGTACTGTTGACTGCAACAAGTGAATCTCTGATCTGATTAAGCTTCAAGGAATTTAAGCTTTCACTCGAGCCATTAATCACAATATTGAGAGAGCACAAGTGCATAATTAGCACCCAAGTGTCTGTTAAGTAGCATCTGACTGATTTGCTGGAGACATTCGTGGTACCGGGGGGGAGGGGTCGACACACTTTTCTAGAATGACCTGTGACGAGGTCGTTGAGAGCGAGGTCACAGGTCATTCCCTGGGTCATTCACGCACTCCTTCGGTACACTAGATAAGCAAGTGTTTTGGCTTTAAAGTGCCCGTGGTAGATCTCATTTGCATACAGATTAAAATATTGTCGAATTGAAAATCATTTTTATTATGATTGTAAGTAACGGCAGAGGTGCAAGCACTGGTCCTTGTGGTAGTAGGTACAGCAGGCACTGTCCATTCCGGCACTGCAGGCACTGTCCATTCCGGCACTGCAAGTACTGTTAATTAGCAGTGAAAATATCACTTTATCGAAGGACAGTGACAATTCTCACACCTATTCATTTCTTTTTTTTTTTTTCAATCTTCTATAATTAAATATTTTGTCACAATTTTTATCATTTTCACAGCAAATATACGTAGGATGACGATGTCACTTATAAGGACTTTCAGGATTTTTTAAAAGTTGTGGGAAAGTTCTTTTTATTCACGTTAGTTTAAAGTGAAGGACGCTACATCTATTTAAAAGTGTCTCTCTCATAGCCAATAGAATTTATAGGGGTGAATTGCGGTGATAAATCAGGTCCTTATCATCATTTATAGGACTTTGAAGCTGGAAAAACAGCTGTAACTTAAGTTATGTTAGTTTAAATTGAAGTATGTTTAATTAACTCACGATCGGATGTTTCTCGTAAATGATAAACCATTGTTTGGTTGTTAGCTCTGCAGGAGTAAAGTGACTTGCAGTGAATAAGGTATTAGATTTTCTTTTTTGTCTGTTTTTGTTGTTGGGTTATACAGTGACTCATAACCTGGAGTTAATTAATGTTGTTGTACAAAATAGTTCATAGAGTCCCCGGTTGCAGTAAATCACAGAGACACTGGGCTCTTGTTGGAAAGTAATTATTTTCTCCGTCGTGTTGAGTCCACACTGACCTAATTTCCCTCCATGTATGTCGTCAAGCTTTTATGGTGATATGATTTTAAAGTATTTTGAATAGCAGTAGGGTCCATATTAGCATATCCTATTTGGCACTACAGTTCTTGACTAAATATGGAGGCGAGACTTTGAAAATACCATGCTTACACACACACACACACACACACACACATACATACATACATACATACATACATACATACATACATACATACACTGAGGAAGACTGTGAGGTCTAGAAACACACACGAGTTAAGTATAAAATCACCAATTCCTGCTTGAGTTATCTCTCTCTCTCTGTGCTACCGTACTCTCGCTGTACGTCCAGTGAAATCTCTTATCATGGACTGGAACCAGTAGGTCGTTTGATGGTTCTGATATTCAGTGATTAAGTGGGTGGGCCACGTGAATTGGTGGTTCGTTCGTTCCTTAGGGCCAACTACGTCTCGTGTCTCGTACCACATCAGTTCCTTGTCCAGCTGCCGTGTTCAACTACCCTTCAAGTTGTTTAGAGAGATTGGGGGGGGGGTGAATGATGAATGGTCAGGCGAATGATAAAGCAGGGAAGAAGAAGGGGATAGAGAGAGAGAGAGAGAGAGAGAGAGAGAGAGAGAAAGATGATAGAGAAAGAGAGGATGGGAGAGAGAGACGCACATTGGGACGGGTGAGGGGACAGAGTGACAGAGGATTGGACAGAATGATTTGGATAGAACCAGATCAGATTTTCATTCTAAAAGCTTTGTCTAAGTGTACATAGACAGACCATTTTGCTGACAGGACTTTGTCTAAAGTGTACACAGACATCAAGTCATTAGAATGTTAACTTTTAACACCAATGCGTGTGTCGGGAGGTAGAGCTTTACGTGCACCAATTCAACATCATGTTAACATGGCTAATCTGTCGCGGTGTGACGCCATGTGACGCCGCCCTTTGGCTCTGCAGTGTGGTGCTCTCGGCCTCAATAGGAGGCGATTCAGATGACCCCCGCTCCCTGTGGTGGCGCCAGGAATAGTAGCGGGTGTGGTAGTAGTGGGAAGGGACGAGAATAGAAGTTACCACATCCACTTTACTGTGGCGATTGTGGTGCATTGCCTGGACAGACACACACACACACACACACACACGGGGTGGGGGGGGGGGAGAGTTTAGGTAAGGGCCAGTGACCTGAATTATTGACTCTGTTGATGAAGTCTTGGGCCAGCCATTGATGAGCAAGATTTCTTGTTGATGTTCGTTACTTTTCTTCTGTCGTCTGAATGGACGGGTTTGTGTACCTCTGTCTTCCTCTGTCCACGTTGTCTTCTGTCTTCCTGTGGTCTCTCTTCTGTCTTCTTCTTGTAGTGGTATGTCCTCTGTCATCCTGTGGTCTGTCTTCTTTGTCTTCCTCATGTCTGACTTCTGTTTTGTCTTCCTCCGGTCTGTCTTCTGCTGTCTGTTACTCAGTTCTGTCTTCCCTTCTATTTATACATTGTCTTCCTCCGTTTTTGTCTTCCTCTTTTTTCTTCCTCTGCTTCCCTTTCTTTGTCTTCCTCTTTCTTCCTCTATTGTCCCTGCCTATATGGACTGGTAGTCTTCCTCTCCTGTATTAGTACTCCTGCATTTTCCTCCTCCACACACTATTCCGTTTTCTCCTACACCCCCCCCTTCTCTTCCCCCATTTCCCCTTTCCCCTCCCCTTTGGCGTCCTTGCTCAGGGTTGTAAGGGAAGGGGGTAGGGGCGGGGGAGGTGGCAGGTCTGGAGTATGTTTGTTTGTTTGTATGTTTACCTCTTGGGGCCTGGGTCGGGTGTGGTGTGTGTCATGGAGCCCAAATTCCGTTTTCTCTTACGCTCGTTAGCTGAGCCTCTCGTTGGCTTAGGCCTTCCGTCAGGCGAGGCTCTACCGTTAATAAAGCAGCCATCGTTATTACGAACCCCTTCGTTATTAGGATGTAAATAATCTCTTTATTTCTATAATAAAAAACCTTTTTATTTATCTATTGTCACTCACGGTTTCTCTCACGGGTTAGAAAACGGGGTGCGTTGATTTGTTGAGTACTGTTCAGTCTTTTTAAAGATTTTTTTATTTATATATATTTTTTTGTTAACATAACGCATCTCTTGTCTTTATTTGGTTAGTTGTGACCTCTGCTTTATTACTTTTTTTTCCTTTATTCGTTAATTTATTTTGTCAGTTTATCTGTTTTTTATTTAGTTAGTTCAACTTTTGTTTTATAAATTGTTTTTTATTATCAATCAGTATTTTTTTTGTATATATATTTACTTATTCAAATACCAATGTTTATTGAGCAGTTTTATTTGTCTCGCTTCTATGGTATTTTTTATTTTGTTAATGTGTTTGTGACGGTATTGCACCGCCATACTCAAGGGTCGTATTGTCGTGCTCAAGGGGTCGTTCTCAAGGGTCGTACCGTCGTGTTCAACTGTGTACAGCCTAACCCCCACAATCATCCAATCAGCGAATATCACTGAACATCATCATGACGTTATGTCCCGGCCAATCAGACTCCAGCTCAACCCACACTTCCACCAATCACAGCGACTGGTACTCAAGCTGGTCGTAAGGAATCCTCGGCAATCAGAATCCAGCTTAAGCTCGCGTTCCACCAATAAGCGCGCGGCACCCAAACAGCTTAGGAGAAGCTGTGGGTGTGGTGAGTGGTGTCGTGCGTGGTAGTGGTGACTGTGGTGGTGGTGGTGGTAGGGAGTGATGGTTGTGGCGGTAGAGGGTGGTATGGTGTTCAGAGCTTAAACAGTAGCCAACTTCCGTTAACAGAACCTGGCGTTCTAGACAGTGGCAACAGATGGCAGCACTCGAAGAATTTTCTTTAAAAAGCATCGCGACAGGTGTACTAACGCCGTCATGACAGGTGTACTAATGCCACCATGACAGGTGTTCTAACGCCATAATGACAGGTGTTCTAACGCCGCCTTGCCAGGTGTTCTAACACCGCCACGACAGGTGTAAAATGCCACCATGACAGATGTTCTAACGTCATAATGACAGGTGTTCTAATACCGCCATGACAAGTGTTCTAACGCCGTCATGACAGGTGTTCTAACGCCATAATGACAGGTGTTCTGACGCTGGCATGACAGGTGTTCTAACACCACCATGACAGGTGTTCTAATACCCTCATTACAAGTGTTTGTTCACACCTGGTGTGTAAGTAATTGAAGGTGTTGGCGACAAATGACTCCCTTAATAACATTCCCGACAAATGACGTGGGTAATGAGGTTTTTAATTGCTTCGTTAATTGCGACTCATTATCTTGGTAATGATGTTTTGTATAGTAAATGGCTTCCTTAATGTAGGTCATAATCATCTTGGTAACACGTACGGCTTTCTCGGACGAGACGTCGGCGCTCTTTCGCTTAGTAAGCAACCACATTACATTTTTTTTTTTTTTTGCAGCTAAATAACCATAAAAAATATTCGAGCCACACCTGCTCTTCTTTTTTGTTTTACTTTGAATCACGCACGGGCTCGCCCTGGTTCGAATCCTGGGCGAGGGCAGTTGGCCCACAGGCAAACTCAACTGTTCATCATACCCAATAGGGCTTGGTCTAATTCGCTGACTTCCATAGGTTTCAATGTCTTTTTCTTTAATGGTAAATGGCTTTCTTTTTTTTTACGTCTTTTTAAGTCAATATAGACACCGTTGCTTTCTGAAGAATGTAAAACATTTACTAAAAAATGCCTCATCAACTGTGGGATTTTCTTTCAAGTTTGTACGTGGGTGAGGCTTTTCAACATAAACATTGTATGAACAAATAATGTCTTAAAAGCAAATATTTTAGGTTAGATAATAACAAATACACAGATAATCCCTTTTGCAATGAATGTTTTTGGCTAGAAAATGACAAATGCACAAATAATGTTTCTGCAGTGGATATTTTAGGTTCGAAGGTAACAAATACTCAAATTATCATTTTTGTAATGAATATTTCTGGCTAGAAGGTAACAAATACACAGATAACAATAACAAATATACAGACTGTCTTTTTTGCAGTGAATATTCTAGGACAAGAAAACAAATACACCAATAATGTTTTTTGCAATGAAATATTCTTATACTAGAGGATCGTTCTCCCAAACAAAGTCAGTAATTTAGTTGTAATTTTGTAGTTTGGATGTTAGAGATTCTCATTCTGAACACCGCTTCATATGGCTCGTACAACCGAATCCGTGGCTGATTATTTTCTTTCCATTGCTCAGTTTCCTCCGTCGTTATCGGTTGGTGATTTTTTTTTCTGTTGCGTTTATTTGTTGGTGAGTCTTGTACTTGCTTGGAGGCATCGGTTGCACGATGCAGGCATGACCCTGCAGTCGTCTGTCTCTGAGCCCTGATTGATCGACTGCTTCAGACTCGCTGGCGATAATTGGCCGATAAGTAATTTCCTAATTAGCGATTAAATGTGCACGTCCATCACATAAATAATAATAACAACAACAACAACAACAACTTCTTACTCCCCCCCCAACCCCCACATTGACGGGGGTGGAGGGGGGTGACTATCGAAGACCAGGGTGTGTGTGTGAGTTGCCGGGGTGGGTGTTTGAAAGGGGGGTGGGGAGGGGGTTTGGATAGTTAGGTTAGGTAGTTTGGTTGTTATTTAATTGATTGTGGTTTGTTAAAACCCTCCCCCACCCCTCCCCCCGTACAGTGCTTTGGTGAGGAGTATTGCGTGAATGTCTGGTTGTTTTTGGGGTAGTAGCACGCGCGTGCGTCTTGGCGAGGATCCGGGGGCAGTGTTGTGTGTGTGTGTGTGTGTGTGTGTGTGTGTGTGTACGTGCGTGTGTTGGCAAAGGAGCCCCGCACATGCATTGTAAGGAACCCACAGTGTATAAGCGTGGGTGGGAGGGGCGTTTTAAATCTCCGCTTATCGCGTGGCTGGCGTTTAAATTCACAGTGATGTATTTCAGCGCTTTCGTTCTTTGGGATCTATAAATCTATTGACTTTAAAAAAAGGTGTTTTTTTGTGTGTATTAATTTCTTTGGCATGGGTGAGCACCTCCGTAATATTCGATCCCAATGTTGTATTTCAGCCTTATATATAGATCCCCCCCCCCTTCCCTATTATCTCGTGCGCATGCGCGCCACAGGGAGTGCGCATTTAGTATTCCCGCAGCGCAGTATAATTTATTTGTTAAAGAAAAAAAAAAACACGTCGCTCCTGGGGTCCTGTTGTGGCTATGCAGAGGCGAGCACAAACCCACCTACCTGGTCAGCCCCTCGGGGCACACTGACCCGTCCTGCAGTGTGTCCATCCCCCCCCCCTCCCCCAAAGCCCCCCTTGAACAGTTGCCAGTTACCACCATTTTTTTTCCCCATCCAATACCGAACGAGTTGCCAGCTCATCCTTTTTCTGTGAATTTTCATTATAGTCTTTTTTTAAACTGTTGTGCTGTATAGTTCAGTTTTACTGCTTTTAAACTTTAATAAATCTCAAATTACATATTATGCCCATGCTTAATTTCACATTTATATATATATATATATGTAGGGAAAGTAATGTTTTTCATTTAAGAATAATTGGATTTATTTTTTATTTAAAATCCAATTAAACTGTTGGCTGCCAGCTAAGCTGTTGGCTCCCATATGAACTGCTGGTTGCCGACTGACAACTAGAAACGTATCCGTCAGCTGCAGGTCACTAGGTAACCTTGCTCATACGAAGTCTGATCCTGTCAGGAGATAATTACCTTAACTGAACGATTGCTTGATAAACGCCCTAATTACTAGTATGGAAAACATACTTGCCCCATTAAATTGCCTCATGATAAAGTGATTTTAATCATAAAATGTATATGATGGCCTCTTCCCCGCCTGGGCGAGGTGGCGTCGAGAACTAGAGAACAATGGCCTCATTTGCGCACACCCATTCTAACTTTCTTGTCCATTGTTTAGAAACCCGAGCCTCTCATTCACTGCCATGCCCTACAAACTACATCATGGTCTGCCCTGACTGCCCCATATGCCCTGTTGCAGCTTGTCGTTCCCCCTATACCACGTTGATGTATATCATTCTTTCCCATACAGACCTCTCGCACTCGTGAATGTTCAAACCCCGGTACCCCAGAGCATCGTGGATTTTGCACTCGTGAGTGCTCAAGCCCCGTTACCCCAGAGCATCGTGGATTTCGCACTCATGAATGTTCAAGCCCCGATACCCCAAAGCATCGTCGATTCCCATCCTTTCGCTTCGTTTTCGTATGACCCTTGAGCACGACGGAACGACCATAAGCACAACATTATGACCCTTGAATACCACGGTACGACCCTTGAGCACGACGGTACATTCTCATGGTACGATATAAATCTGTAGCATCTTACGGTGCTATAGATACCATAAAATTATTTGATACCCCTAATTTTCTACGGCTGTATTTCCGTCCCATATAAAAATGTTGTAAGGATTCCCATCCTTTTTTGAGTCCTTCATATTTTGTTTGAATATTTTAAGACATCGTTTGAAGCGACGTTTTTAAGAAGGACTGTGGGCGTTTAACGGGCGTCGTTAAGCAATAGATTCATTTTTTTTTTTCCATTTCTTTTTTTTCCAACATTTTTACAGTCTTAGGTTATTGCTTTGGTCTGTGCCTCTAGGAGCATTTGTGCTTTTTCAGTGAAGCACACGACATGGGCAGTGCTAGAGGGGACAGTGCCACCAGCAGTGCCAGAGACTGTGAGCAGTGCCGTAAGCAACAGCCAGTGAAAGTGCCAGGGGGAACAGCGCTCGTAGCAGTGCCTGACACTGTGAGCAGTGCTTAGTAACAGTGCCACAGTGATTGCAGTAGGACTGCATTGGCCTTTTTTTTTTTTTAGTGCCTTGGTGGGCAGTGCCTTTCATCACTGTCGGACACGGTAGTCCAGCAGTGAACATAAGAATGGCATCGGTGCCCTAGATCCTTTGAGAAGACGACGAAGAAGGTCATAGTCATCAAGGGTCGAGTCGTCCTCCAGAAGGTCGTACTCAGGGGTTCAGGTCGTCGACCTCAAAGGGTTAAATCGTCCTAACCGGGTTGAGTCGTTTTAAATGAAGGGGTTAAGTCGTGCTGAAAGGATTCAGAAGTCGTGTTGAAGTGGTCGAGTCGTACTGGAAGGATTCAGGTGCCCTACTGAAGGGGTCGAGTCGCACTGAGAGGATTGGAGTCGTCTTACTAAAGGTTTTTTAAGTCATCGTCCTCAGGGGATTTTAGGTAATACCAACATCTTTACCCTGGAGTGGGACCGTGATGACCCGTGTGACTGGAAGCAAGCAAGCAAGCAAGCAGTAGGATCAAAGAAAGAGAAAGAGAGAGAGAGAGAGAGAGAGAGAGATTTGAGATGAGTGCCACTTGGTAATACTGCTAAGACCCTCTCACTCTAAGCTTACGTATGTGTGTGTGTGTGCGGGCTGCCCGTGTTTATGAGCTTAGCCGAGATATGCTGGGGAGCTTAAAAGCTTAAGCTTTTGTTTACCCCCCGGCGTTTTTCATGTGTGGGTCTGTTGGATCTCGTTTCGTCTGCTCGTGTGGGCACTCATCTCGGCCCTCCGTCTTCCCTCGCTTATTTGCATATTCCCAGTCGCATTTCATCCTAAGTGTTGCAGTTGATGAAAATTACGTTTCATTGCCTAGAAAGAAAAAAATAAGACGAAAGTGATATACGGAGAGATAGATAGGTACTCAGGTAGATATAGGTAGTAGAAGTAGGTTCGAGGTTACCCAACTTACGTACTTAGGTATGGGGGGTAGAAGTGGGTTCAAGGTTAGCCCACTTGACCGTCAGCTGTTAATGACTGCAAGACTATTATTGCCTTCATGCGTTCGTGGAGTCGTTATTTGAAGTCAAAACACAATTACTTGGCTGCTTGAGAGGGTTGTTTTGATGAAGCATCAAAACTGCAATGTTGTTTTTACTGATTTAAATAAAAGAAACTTTTGTTTTTGTAATACATAATGTATGATTGTGATTCACATTGTCCCGTTGGTTATATTCGAGTCGATATCGTGTACAATATACGTGTTAAGTTATCTTTCTTCTCTTTTTTGTGGAAAACACGTCTTGTAATTACAGACTGATTTTGCTGTAAATCTTTTGTAAAATGATAGGGATTTACTGAATATTGTCGTAAATCTTTTGTAGATGATTGGTATAAACTGAATATTGTAAATCTTTTGTAAATGATTGGGATAGAATGAATATTGTTGTAAATCTTTTGTAAGTGATTGGGATTTACTGAATATTGTCATAAATCTTTTTTAAATTATTGGAATAAACTGAATATTGTAAATCTTTTGTAAATGATTGGAATAGAATGAATATTGTTGTAAATCTTTTGTAAAGTTATTGGGGCAGACTGAATAGTGCTGTAAATATTTTGTGAAATGATTGGGATAGACTGAATATTGTTGTAAATCTTTTGTAGATGATTGGGATAGACTGAATAATGTTGTAAATCTTTTGTAGATGATTGGGATTTACTGAATATTGTCGTAAATATTTTGTAAATGATTGGAATAAACTAAATATTGTAAATCCTTTGTAAATGATTGGGATAGACTGAATATTGTTGTAAATCTTTTGTAAAATTGTTAGACAGACTGAATGTTGCTGTAAATCTTTTGTAATATGATTGGGATAGACTGAATATTGTTGTAAATCTTTTGTAAATGATTGGGATTTACTGAATATTGTTGTAAATCTTTTGTAAGTGATTGGAATAAACTGAATATTGTAAATCCCTTGTAAATTATTGGGATAGACTGAATATTGTTATAAATCTTTTGTAAATGATTGGGATTTACTGAATATTGTCGTATATCTTTTGTAGATTATTGGAATAAACTGAATATTGTAAATCTTTTGTAAATGACTGGGATAGACTAAATATTGCTGTAAATCTTTTGTAGAATTATTGGGACATTGAATATAGTTGTAAATCTTTTGTCAAATGATTGGGATAGACTAAATATTGTTGTAGATTTTTTTGTAAATTATTGGAATAAACTGAATATTGTTGTAAATCTTTTGTAAAATTATTGGGACTGAATATTGTTGTAAATCTTTTGTAAAATTATTGGGACTGAATATTGTTGTAAATCTTTTGTAAAATTATTGGGA
>JAYMFT010308323.1:0-10151 GCA_038088735.1 Panulirus argus | reverse complement strand
CTGGGAAATTGTGTGTGTTTGTGTGTGTGTTTATGTGTTTATGTGTATACATGCATTTGAAGTACAGGGAGTAGCACCTTTCTTAAAGGCATATCTTACTTAAGTAAAAAGAGGAGTATAAATCTAATATCCTTTTCTTTCTCCCGACAGCAGTTGCAGTTGAAGGAAGGCCTCTATGTGTCCCTTGTCCCACTGTGATCATCTCTGTCTCTTCATGAGTAACGCAATACCATGATAATGGGACCAAGCGCCAAGAACTTGCTGGAGACGGCGAACGGACGGGCATTCGTGTTACGCCATCATGGGCGTACGTGCATGTAGCAGTACCCCGATGGGTAAGCTGGTGGAGGCTGGCGGTGCTTGGACGGTAGAGTTGGGTCTTGCCCGGTACTATGGATGTTAATCTCTGGACCAGATTCCCTCTTCAGGAGTTGTTCCCGGTGAGTGAGGGCATTTGTTGTCCTGCTCACGCAAGAGGACCTCGGGTGGGAGCGCCATCTGCTCTTGAGTGAGGACGAAAGTGTGTGTGGTTAGGAGGTACCGCCTTGGAGACGCTTGATGATGCGTCTTGCGGATGGCGCTATTAGCCCACAGGCTGTCTCGCGTTATGAAGTGGGTCAAGGCCTCACTCCCCGGGATATATTTTTCAGTCTTTTGGGATATATTTTTTCTAGGGGGTTATAAATGAAGTCATGATGGCTATGCGTGACAGGAACGTTCTCGGCTGCATTGTTTCTCTCACTGATTTTTACGAAGTTCGGTCATTAGTCTCTTGAAAAGAAGGATTAACGTAATCACATCTTATGGGTGTTTCCCAGTTCAGCTGACTGGGTTCTCATCATTTCTCCAAGAAAAGACTTACCCACACTCCAACAACAGGACAAAAAAAAATTGTATGGATTCAAGAATAAACTTTCCTTAAATCGAAAAAAGCGAACGAACTTACCAACATTATACTCCAATAAAAAAGTCAGTGGACTCACAATAAACATTACATTAATAAAAACAAAACTATGTGGACTTCCAAACTCAAACATCACACACTTATATAGCTAGAAGTCTACGGACGCAACAACCCAGGTTTCACTATTACCACAAAATGTGGTAGTATCTCGTTAAGACACAATTCATTAAGTAAATTTTCAGCAGAGAAGGATTTTTTGACTGGTACTTGACGTCAAAGATAATTTTCATATCTTGCCACTACATAGTTATCATCAGAGATACGAAAATAGGTAAATGAACCAACTGGGGAGCCTTCCACTATAGAGGTCTCCACATCACACAGAAAATGCATCGCAAATTTAGGGCTACGTAGTTGACTGTCGATTGTGCGACGCTTTCAGAATGGTAGAAGATAGATTACGAATCTAAAGAGAGCATAGATGGGTAGTACAGAGACTCGTGGCAACTCAACAAGGATATTTCGGAGGAATGTCTAGTACCAACACTGGTCTAATATGTTGCGTTCACTTCGCCCAAAAGCATTAACAAGTTTAATATGCTAAAGCACAAAGGGCTTATTACATGAACGTCAAGGTTTTCCAGTTCTAATCTCTCATTTCAGGGCGCTTGTTCGGACGATGTCCAAGGGAGCCGCCACTTCTCCCTGTGAGACAGGAACCTCGCCACGGTCCACAGCCACGTCTCAGTCTGAAATACGGAGCATGATAGTGTTTACGGTACCCTCCTACACTGAATTGGAGACCCACACTGTGTCTACAAAGTCGTTGTCCTTAAATAGTAATCAGACCCCAATAAATATCCATATTCATCTCCCTCTTATCAAGTAAGACCTTGGAAAGTGTCTACAACCTTTTTTCGCTATAATAGAGACTTGAAGATTAAACAAAGTTACTTCTCAGAATAAAAAAGGATTCGCACATCTCTAGAGAATATTTTCTATGAAATAGGAACCTGAAAGTGTCCTCAGTAATATCTACCGTAACATACTTCTTCATAAATAGCCTATTGTGTTTTGTTTAAGTCTTTCATGGTGTAAGTGAAGTTAGATTCCTTAAAGCTCATTCTCGTGTTGAATAGTTCTTAAGGGATAAGATTACCCCATAAAGCATGGTCAACTGGTAGATTTTCATCCTCTTTGAAACTTTCCCTCCAGGAATGAAAGCAAGTGTTTGATATTATATGGAAAATCTATTCAGATTGAGAAATATGTTTTCAGTTTATGAAATAATCTGTTTTATTTACCTTTAGTATAAGATACAAGCATTGTGGGCCACTGGACGAAGGTGACTTCAGTGCAGTACGAAAAATGATGTGAGTGATCTGTGAGGTAAATATCAGGGAATATTATGGTTTTATTAAGCCAACGAGAAAGACTGAGACAATTTAGATACTCATTGATTATAGATGTGCAGTGAACACATAGAAGATAAGTATAGTGTGTATGTGTAATTACTTACTTGTACTGCACAGGGGGAGGGAATTTTACACTCGTGGAGCCCCAGCTATTGAACATTCTCCACAATAAAACAGCTTCTGAAATTCATGTACACTCTCTTTATTAACCATGTCCTCGGTAATCTTATTTCATTTAGCCACCACACTAATTCTAGAAGAGTACTTCTTTATGTCTCTTTCTTCAAAAATATCTTTCATGTTATATCCTCGAGTGGCTCTAACCTTACATCTCTTGTGGTATTGTTCAATGTCTACGTCGTCGATCTGTTTCATAAACTGAAATGATGCGATTTGGTCACCCTATACTCCTCTCTCTTCTACGTTTGGCAAAGTTAACGCCTTCTTTTTTCTTTTTTTTGTCCTTATCTTCAGTCTAGCTTTCTTGTTTATGGTATTATCTTTGTTGCCCTCCTCTGAACCTTCTCTATTAGCTCTGTGCTTCTTTAGGGGCGATGATCAAACCTGGAAAGCATATTACAGTTTTGTTCTTATACAGGATATGAGCAGCTTGCTAAATAGAGTTTTATCCATTAGGATAGAAAACAATTATCTCTTTAACTGTTCTCCTAACGTGGGACTCTAGTGACGGGCTAAGGATGAAGTCGACTCCCAAGTCCTTCTTATACACCGAATCTTGAAGCTTGTATCCAACTAGATCATCAAAATCTTAAGGCATTTTTTTTTTTACTCTGTTCCCCAACCTTTTTACTTTACAACTGCTTGGGTTTCATTTTTTTCTACCATGTAACTGATCAACTTTCGAATCTGTCCATTTTCGCTTGAGAGCATATGCAGTCGTCCTTGCTTTTCCTTTCTCTCTCGACTTTTGCGTCGTCTGTAAATATATTGAGGAAGGCAAGTCATTCACACAGAAGAGCAATGGTCCCAAAATAGACACCTGAGGCAATCCACTGATGACCTCCATCCATCTGGAGAAAGCTTCTTTAACATGTATTCTTTGTTCCTTTCCACTCAGATAATCTGTTCATCAGAGGAGTCTCTCTCCCCACTCCCTATTCTTGTGTATGTGTGTGTGTGTGTGTGTGTGTGTGTGTGTGTGTGTGTGTGTGTGTGTGTGTGTGTGTGTGTGTGTGTGTGTTTGTGTGTGTGTGTATGCACTCGCATGCACACCATAGCCTCGGCCAGGCATCCATTTATCGACTAGACCAGAGAGAAGGATGAACACTTTAGTTTGAGTGTGGGCCGACTGCCGCCCCCCTCAGCCCCGCCCCCTAGGACTCGAACCCATACGGGTTATAATTTGTGTGTATAAGAAACTGATCGTGGCAATAGCTCTTGCTCCGGATAGAAACCCTTCATTGAGTGTTGGATAGAAAAGAAATGGAAGTGTGAATATGAAACAGTAAGGGTGAGGGAAAGCCTACGACAAGAAGTGTCAGCAAAAAGAACATTAGATATGTATTTTATGGAAGGAAAACACTAATCAACTGCAGTCCAGGAGTTGAAGTTTTTCAGTATGTATTTATCCTGTTAAAGGAACTCGCCTGTTGCGCACTTCACGTACCATGAACCTCCCGAAGCCTGGAGCGATCGGAACCGCTGTATGCCGCTCATTATCCAGCATTTTCTTTCTCATCTCCAATCGTCATTCACCTTCTTCATGTTGGTTTTACCCTGATCCATTTCCGGATGCAATCTGTGCGAGAAATTTTAATGTTAGCCACAGAAGCCATGGGCTATCTACGAGGCTAATCACAGGGGGGGGGTGCAGAGAGAGACCCACTCATTTCCTGTTCTCACCGATCCGGGAGTTCTAATCAGACGTCCTAATCTTCTTCCAATCGTTTAACGACCGAAGTTTTAACACGCTCGACCTCTCTCTCTCTTTTTTTTTTTTACACCTATTAGTCTCTCTCTCCGCTATCTCGATCTCCTTTACACCTATTAGTCTCTCCGTTGCCCCAACACAGTTCTATACCAGATGGAATCCTCGGATTTCGTCTTAAGCCTCCCTCCCGTTCCCTCACTCTTCCTCCCATTTACCCTTGAGACTGTCAAAGCTTTGACACTTTAGAAGGGCTCTGTTGGACTAATTTGTTAGATTTCTTTGTCAATTTTTCTTTTGGGTGACTGTTTTCGCTCCTCCTCCTCCTCCTCCTCCTCCTCCTCCTCCTCCTCCTGCTCGCGTGGGGCGTCTTGGAGTCCAGGGAACTGTGATAGAAGTGGTCGCTGCTGCGCTGCAGGAACGGAGACGAAGGCCGCACGTGCAGTGAGAGCGGGGTATGATCTCAGAATTATCTCAACCACGCGAAGAAAGTGAGCGTTCAGGATTTTATTCGACTTGTGGCTATAACTCGACGATGATTGCCTTAAGTGACCCACCCAATCAGAAAAGGAACATTAAGAAACCCAATTCCGTGGCCCACGATGCTTCAAAAGTTATGTTTAAAGATCTAGTGTTGAGTGTCCAATGTCCGCATCTCTCTGTCCATGTTTTCCTATCCGGTCTGCCAACAAATTTCTTGGTTTCATTTACAGTTCACTTATTGCTGCATATATATATATATATATATATATATATATCAGACTTGCTGTTTTTACGAAAGCATATCCCTCAGGGTCTGGTGGCTGTCTGGTTGAGTCGTCTTTCCATATACATCTTTGATGATATCTGGAAAGCCGCGGGAGGCGGGATGAAGATGGGAACCCTTTCCGTGAAAAACAAATTGCGGCATATTTTCATATCACCCCCCCAAAAAAAAAGACGATATTTGGGTCTCCGTTATTTCAGCTCCCCGTTCTCCGAATATTCGAATATGAGTGGATCATAACTTTGAATAAATGATGATGTATGTGTGTATGTAAATGCACTTGGCTTGATGTATGTGTGTATGTAAATGCACTTGGCTATACTACTCAATAGTAGTTAATAGAATACTAAATGAAATCTCTTGTCAGCTACTGAGGATATAAGGTTATTTGTGGAATGCATGAAATGAAAGAAGGAAGATTGTGTTACTGCTTCATTCCGCATTCATTGTTTCATAGACAGAACAGTCGTAATGGAGCGACTTCAGCGTCGAGTTGTCTTCACGGATCGTGACCACGGACCACTGGAACGGATCCCTCGGTCCTTTACTTCAACTTAGTGAAAGCTACTAAGTACGTCTCTTTTAACTTCGTGAAAACCACTACTGGGTACCTCTTCCCTAACTTAGTGATACAGATGATCACATCACGTTTCGTTAAAAAGTTCGGGAACGTCTCCCAAGTTCGGGCATCAAGCTTTATTAAGCCTTGAGCACGACTGAAGGGCGATGGAGCAAGATGGTACGTTCTTTAAGCAGGACAGAACGGCCCTGGAGCACGACCTTACGTTCCTTAAGAAGGAAGGAACGGCTCTGGAGCACGACCATACGTTCTTTAAGCAGATCAGGACGGCCCTGGAACACGACAGTTACCGCTCTCGATTACCACAGTTCGATCCTTGAGCACGACGGGCAAGGACCCTTTGGGCATGATAGCCTAAGCCTTTGACATGACGGTTTGAAAGCCGTACTCTTGAGCTCAAGGGGTTAAACGTTGATGACTGAAAAGATTCATTAACAAACCGCAGTACAGACGAGAGTTCTCTGCCATCCAGCATTTCTAGGAAATGAATTTAATTTCACGCGTTCATTAGGAAAAAAAAAATAAAAGGAAAAAAGAACGATGAAGTCAAATGATAGCGAAATACTCAAGCAACAAATAATACAGACAGTTGAAATAGAATATCAACAGACTGTTTCTTCTTTCTACATTTTATTCGGCTTGTGATAGAAAAAATAAATAAAGAAAGAAAGAACAGAAAACAGTTTATGCCGCAACGGTGCCCGGATCTCAAAACCTCCTGTTGCCAAATCAAACGGTAATCGGATTATCTGTTTTTGAGTAATTGAAGAGGACGTCTCATTAATAGCATCAGTTAAACTTGTTAGGACATGAAATTGAATCAGTGGTGGCAGATATATCTGGAATTATTATTCGCCAGACTTTGGAAGTTGGATTTATTGGCGACCTCGCGAGGAAAAAGGAGAAAAAAGACGCAAAGTCTTATGGCTTCAGGCAAGAGAGGGAGAAAAAGAGAGAGAGAGACGAAGTTTGAACACTCAGGATTTTTTTTTATTTCACCCCTCTCTATCTCCACCAGATGCCTCGGTGGGCAGTCTAGCTGTCAGTCACCAGACTTGAGAGAAAGGGAGATTCTCAGGTCTGTGTCAGAAATCAGCGTGCAGGACAACGCCCGAGAGAGAACAGGAGACATGTCTGTAATTTCTTTTCACTCGATTAGGGAGCGGATATGACGAATTATAAGAGGGATTATATTATTCCTCAGAAGTGCCTAAGAAATTACATGGAACGATTGCGTCAAGTGAGTTTTATCTCGTATGAAGCGAAGTACTTTTTCGACAACAGGATTATTTACATATGGAATGATTTGCCAATTAGAGTAGTTGAAAGCATTGCTATAGATACGTTTAGGTATAGACTTGATGATGAGTCATTCGCTTCAAGTCCATGAGTTAACATTATTTGCGCCTCCTTAGTCACACTTACAGTTTCCAGGTTATTCTCCATGAATTATCCGCATGCCTTCCGGCTTTTACCGCACTCATGTGTGAGTTTCTGATATCTTCCAGTACCACAGACAGCCTTTGAAAGGACCCAGTGGTCTGGTACCGTCTGAATCCCTGTGTATTCCTTCGTGATACACTGTGTATAATCGCCTAGAGCCAACAACACTCGTCACTGTGAACTGCAAGATTGTCTTGAGAGCGTCAGGTTTTAGTGCAATTTTTTCCTCACAGTCTGATTCGTCGTCTTCCCTTCACGTTCAGGGAAGTCCTGCTTCAAGTAAGAATATTGCCTCCCAGTGTCTTCACTTTCAGGAGAATGATGTCACACTCAAGGGGTTTACTCTCTAATATCTTCACTATCAGGGAAGTCTTGCCCTAGGCTCATTGACAAAACGTTGCCCCTCGTATACCACATCGATTCAGTTCATTTTATCCCTCGCACGCCTTGCAACCACTTGCAATTTCAGACAGAGATTCGTCTAAACCTTTAGTGCTACATCTGTTCATTTCACTGTCTTTCCTCCAACTTTAACTCCTCCTCCTCTTTGCTCTCTCCACTTCTGACACGTAGATCGGTCCTTCTTCACTCATCCTCTCCCTAAGCCCATAATCGCTCCCTTCGACATGAATTCTGACCCTCAGTTTTTGTTTTCTTCAACCTTTTAGCGAAGTCAAACGGTATACACAAAGATGAGAATCTCCGTCACATTCTTCGTGCTTAAGGAGACTCCTGACAGTTTCTTGTAATTACTCTCCGTTGCCATGGATATTGCAAAATTTGTCACTCTTGGATCTTTTCTGGAACTTAGAAAGATACTCTAAGCTCCACTCAATAGGCGAGGAAAGACCACAGGGTAGTATCTCTCATCAGGAAATCCAAAAGCAGCATGTATGGTCTATTGTCACTCTGTAGCTGGAGCCATTATTCTTAAGGATTATACTCGATAACATTGCGACTTCCCTGATCTTCATCCCTGATCTTTCTTAGTGTCAAAGAACTTTCTTTTTTTCTCTGTCTCTCAGTATTTCTCAATGATAACCAGAACTCAGTGCAGATGCAAGCGAATCATCTACCGTCTTCATGAGAAATGCGTGCGACACACTCCGGTCGAGACCTTGTCGTTTTCCTGATGATCTAGCCACATCTTCACGTGTTCTTAAAGTACACAATAGTTCACAAAATCATAACATTAAGAAAGTTAGGTACAAGGGTCGAAGAGGGATTTGCAGGATGACGGGCTAATATCATGGATTCATCCCCGTGTGCATATATATATATATAAGTGAGCATTTTGGACGAATTTGCCATTCAGTCCTGAGTTGCTGTAAGCTGCTTATAGCTCCGGACGAAGCTAAATTCACCCCACGCGAAGACCGACTCTTGGAAGTGCTGTTAGTGGGGCTCGGAGACCCGAGTGTGCCAGGCTGGATAAACATACCTCTTGGGAGATGAAAAACCGAACCCCCCTTGAAAATCTCAAGTCTGTCAGTCTCGCTACCCCAGGAACAATACATGCTTCACCGGGTCACTCATCTAGGATCTAGGGGTCGAGATCTGGAATACGCTGTTGTTTTTGCCTCAGCGTAGAGTTCAAATGAAACCTCTCGTCCCACACCGTCGGCGAACGAGTGGGTTTAGTGCAAGCTGAAGGCCAACTGAGTAAAGTCATTCGCAAGGAACAAAGAAATAGGGTCCGGATTTTGGAAGGAAAACGTGGTGGTCGTTCTTTAAGGAAAAGCCAAGAATTACCGTATGGAAATCAGTGCTGTGAGTAAATAAGATCAGACGGACCAGTTGCCTAAAGCACGTAACGACGAACGGCCACTCAGGCTGTTCGTGGGGAACGAGAACAACAGCTCCCGACGCGCAGGAGATTTCTTTTCTGCTGCTGCCATCTCACGAACAGCGGTCACCAAGCGTAACTTTACGCTCAGAGGGAGTCATTAAGCTGTTACGGGAGGTCACCACCGCAAGTGAGAGACTCAGGCCAGAAGGCATTCTGAAAGGAATTGGCTTTCATGTTAAGGATTGAGAGACTGAGAGAGTTACATAGAAACGCAGACCACACAGACCCATGGTCCAAGCGAGATGGTCTGGCCTTAACGCTACTGAGAGAGAGAGAGAGAGAGAGAGAGAGAGAGAGAACAGATTTAGGAATGGGGAGAAAAATTTGTTACGAAATGGTTAAACTAAAGTCTTACTTACATATGAATGTCGAACACCTTACCAACAGAAGCTCAATTGTATAGATGGGAAAAAAGATAGAAAGAATGAAGAAAGAAACGTTAAGAAACATCCAAACACTTTAAAAAAAAACGAAATAAGTTCTTACGAGAGACTTCCATTGTCTCTTATTTCATTAAAGAATAACAATAACTGGTACATTACTTGAAGGGGATTACTAGACACTAGATGAAAAGGAGTATTATATACAATAGATGAAGAGGAATATTAAATGCAGCAGGTGAAGAAGAGTATTAAATACAACAGATGAGCACTAATATTAGATACAGTATAGGGAGTAGGCATATCAGTTTCAGTATATGAACTGGAATATCAAATTCAATATTGATGAACAGGAATATTAAATGCAACAGATGAAAAGGAAAATTAGATGCAGTAGGTGAATAGGAATATTAAATACAACAGATGACCAGGAAAATTAGATACAACAGATGAATAGGAATGCTAGATACAGTATATTAAACACAACGAATGAGTAGGAATATTTCATACAGTATCTGAATATCAGATACAGTAAACAGAAATATTAAAGGCAACTCAACCTTGCGTTGCTGAATAACTCATACAGTTACATTAGGCGAAGTAATTACATACCAGGGGGCTGGACAAACAATATAGATAATAGCATTAATTACTTTAAGAACAATGGCAGGTAAGTAGCGAATAATATACTTAAGTGTTAGTGTAATGAAAGTCTAATCGGATGAGAGTGTCTTTAGCATCATCGTCTAATTAATTAGCCTTGACTAAGTATCTTTTATAAGTGTTTTGTAAACTGGCAGTAACAGTTAATTAAAGCTATAGCAGTGGTCGGTATACACTTACAGATGACTTAGGTTATATATATATATATATATATATATATATATATATATATATATATATATATATATATATATATATATATA
>JAYMFT010308312.1:0-10151 GCA_038088735.1 Panulirus argus | reverse complement strand
CCCCTTTTCCCTTGAGCTTCGTTTCACTCAGAGCCAGAACATCCAGGTTTCTTTCCCCAAACATACTACCTATCTCTTCTTTCTTTTCATCTTGGTTACATCCACACACATTTAGACACCCCAATCTGAATGAGCACTTCCCACCTGACTCCTTCTTCTGTTTCCCCTTTTTGGAATTGAAATACAAGAAGGGGAGGGTTTTCAGCTCCTCGCTCCCGCCCACTTTAATCACCTATGATACGCGTTGGAATACGTGGGAAGTATTCTTTCTCTCCTATCCCCAGTGATAAAATATTTGATAATGGGCAAATAATCAATAAAAGGTAAATCAATTTAACTGGCACTTCTGTTGCTTTAAGGTTCGGAAATTCAGTTTATGTCATTTGTACGTTGTATCTTTTTGATGTTATGACAGAAAGCTCTACGATTTTTCTTTTTTTTTTCGATATACATAGGTGATGAATGTAAAGAAATATCTGTGTGATACTTCTTTACTGTCTATGAAAAATGCACAAGATATGTAATTACATGACCAATAAAGTATTATGACTTGATCTGATTTTGATCTCTCATACATACAGGAAGTACAGCAGATCCCTTAAACATGCAGGAAATACAGCTGATCTCTCAAACATTCAGGAAATACAGCTGATCTCTCAGCCATGCAGAAAGTACATCTGACTTCTCAGACATGCAGGATGTACAGCTGATCTCTCAGACATGCAGGCAGTACAGCTGATCTCTCAGACATGTAGGAAGTACAACTGACCTCTCAGACATGCAAGAAGTACAGTTGATCTCTCAGAAATGCAGGCAGTACAGCTGATCTCTCAGACATGTAGGAACTACAACTGATCTCTCAGACATGCAGGAAGTATAGCTGATCTCTCAGTCATACAGGAAGTATAACTGATCTCTCAGACAGGCAGGAAGTACAACTGATCTCTCAGATATGCAGGAAGAACAGTTGATCTCTCAGACACAGAAGAAGTACAGCTGATCTCACAGACATAGAGGAATTGCAGCTGATCTCTCAGACATACAAGTAGTACAGCTGATATCTCAGACATGCAGGCAGTACAGCTAACCTCTCAGCTATGAAGGAAGTACATCTAATCTCTCAGACGTACAGAAAGTGGAGCAGATCTCTCAGACATGCAAGAAGTACAGCTGATCTCTCAGATATGCAAGAAATGCAGCTGATCTCTCAGTCATACAATAAGTACAGTTGATCAATCAGACATGCAGGAAGTATAGCTGATCTCTCTGATATTCGGGAATTACAGCTGGTCTCTTAGACATAGAGAAAGTACAGCTGATATCTCAGACATAGAGGAAGTACAGCTGATCTCTCAGATATGCATGAAGTAATGCTGATCTCTCAGACATGCAGGAAGTACAGCTGATCTCATAGACATGCAGACAGTGTAGCTGATCTCTCAGACACAGAGGCAGCACAGCTCATCTCTCAGACATGTAGCAAGTACAGCTGATTTCTCAGACATACGGGAAGTACAGCAGATCTCTCAGAAATGCAGGAAGAAAAGCTGATTTCTCAGACATGCAGTAAGTACAGCTGACCTCTCAGACATGCAGGAAGTGCAGCTGATCTCTCAGATATATAGAAAGTACAATTGGTCTCGCAGATATACAGGAAGTACAGCTGATCTCTCAGACATGCAGGAAGTATATCTGATCTCTCAGACATGCAGGAAGTACAGCTGATCTCTAAGACATAGAAAAAGTACATTTGATCTCTCACATATACACGAAGAGCAGCTGATCTTTCAGTCATAAGGGAAGTAAAACTGATCTCTCAGACATGCAGGATGTACAACTGATTTCTCAGATAAGCAGGAAGTACAGCTGATTTCTCAGTCATACATGAAATACAGCTGATCTCTCAGACATACAGGAAGTACAACTAATGTCACAGATTTACAGAAAGTACAGCTGATCTCTCCAGACACGAAGGAAGTACAGCTGGTCTCTCAGACATCTGAAAGTACAGATGATCTCTCAGACATGTAGGAAGCACAGCTGATCTCGCAGATTTACATGAAGTACAGCTGATCTCTCAGACATGCAGGCAGTACAGCTGATTTCTCAGACATGCAGACAGTACAGATGATCTCTTAGACATGCAAAAAGTACAGCTGATCTCTCAGACATACAAGAAGTACAGCAGATCTCTCAGACATACGGGAAGTACAGCAGATCTCTCAGACATGCAGGAAGTATAGCTGATCTCTCAGACATACAAGAAGTACAGCTGATCTCTCAGACATAAAAGAAGTACAGCTGATTTCTCAGATATACAAGAAGTACAGCTGATCTCTCAGACATGCAGGAAGTACAGCTGATCTCTGAGACATACAAGAAGTACAGCTGATCTCTCAGACCTACAGGAAGTACAGCTGATCTCTCAGACATGCAAGAAGTACAGCTCATTTCTCAGACATTCAGGAAGTACACTTGGTCTCTCAGACATGCAAGAAGTGCAGCTGATCTTTCAGTCATACAAGATATATAAATGATCTCTCAGACATGCAGGAAGTCCATCTGATGTCTCACATATGCAGGAAATACAACTGATCTCTCAGACATACAGGAAGTACAGCTGATCTCACAGACATACAGAAAAGACAGTTGATCTTTCAGACATACATAAAGTATAGCTAGCCTCTCAGACATGCAGGAAGTACAGCTGATCTCTAAGACATGCAGGAAGTATAGCAGATCTCTCACACATACAGGAAGTACAGCTGATCTCTCAGACATACAAGAAGTACAGCTGATCTCTCAGACGCACAGGAAGTACAGCTGATCTCTGAGGCATGCAAGAAGTACAGCTCCTTTCTCAGACATGCAGGAAGTACAGCTGATCTCACAGACATACAGAAAGGACAGCTGATCTTTCAGACATACATAAAGTATAGCTGACCTCTCAGATATGCAGGAAGTACAGCTGATCTCTCAGACATGCAGGAAGTACAGCTGATCTCTCAGACATACAGGAAGTTCAGCTGTTCTCTTATACGTAGAGGAAATGCAGCTGATCTCTCAGACATGCACGAAGTACAGCTGATCTCACAGACATGCAGGAAGTACAGCTGATCTCTCAGACATTAGGAAGTGCAGTTGACCTTTCAGACATGCAAGCAGTACAGCTGATCTTTCAGACATACAAAAAGTACAGCTGATATCTTAGATATACAGGAAGTATAGTTGATCTCTTAAACATGCAGGAAGTAGAGCTGATCTCTTACACATACAGGAAGCACAGCTGATCTCTCAGACATGCAGGCAGTAAAGCTGATCTCTCAGACACACAGGAAGTGAAGCAGATCTCTTAGACACGCAGGAAGTACAGCTGGTCTCTCAGACATGCAGGAAGTACCGCTGATCTCTCAGACACACGGGAAGTGCAGCAGATCTCTCAAACTTACAGGAAGTACAGCTGATCTCTTAGACATGCAGGGAGCACAGCTGATCTCTCAGATTTACATGAAGTACAGCTGATCTCTCAGACATGCAGGCAGTTCAGCTGATCTCTTAGACATGCAGGAAGCACAGCTGATCTCTCAGACATACAGGAAGTACAGCAGATCTCTTAGACATGCAGGAAGTACAGCTGATCTCTTAGACATGCAGGAAGCACTGCTGATCTCTCAGACATTCAGGAAGTACAGCTGATCTCTCAGACTTACAGGGAGGACAGCTGATCTCTCAGACATGCAGAAGTACAGCTGATCTCTCAGACATACAGGTAGTACAGCTGATCTCTCATATATGTAGCAGGGGTAGCTGATCTCTCAGACTTACGGGGAAAACAGCTGATCTCCCAGACATGCAGGAAGTACAGCTGATCTCTCAGACATAAAGGTAGTACAGCTGATCTCTCACATATGTAATAAGTGTAGCTAATCTCTCAGACTTACAGGGAAAACAGCTGATCTCTCAGACATGCAGGAAGCACAGCTGATCTCTCAAACATACAGGATGTACAGCAGATCTCTTAGACATGCAGGAAGTACAGCTGATCTCTTAGACATGCAGGAAGCACAGCTGATCTCTCAGAAATGCAGGAAGTACAGCTGATCTCTCAGACTTACAGGGAGGACAGCTGATCTCTCAGACATGAAGGAAGTACAGGTGATCTCTCAGACATACAGGAAGTACAGCTGATCTCTCAGACTTACAGGGAGGACAGCTGATCTCTCAGACATGAAGGAAGTACAGCTGATCTCTCAGACATGCAGGAAGTACAGGTGATCTCTCTAGCATGCAGGAAGTACAGCTGATCTCTCAGACATGCGGGAAGTCCAAAGAACACATTGTCTTATCTCACAGTTATCAGGGTACCTGGTCTAGTTCAGCCATAACCTACAGCCACAAGTATTTCCCTTCCACACTCTGCCTCTGGGAAAAGAACAAAAGTGAAAGGTTGAGTTTTGCAAGATAACCTTTGAAAATATAAAACGCACCTTAACAACCGTCAAACAGTCAAACAATGAATTCAAAATGTTTTACTGCTCATAAACTGTGAAAACTCACAAACACACTCTGAGTGGAGGTGGATGGTGGAGTGGGGGGGGGGAGGGTTAGGGGAAGAGGGTTTATTCCACCCCATGACAGAAAAAAAAAACAGCATGTGTAAAGCTCCCATGGTGACCCGTGTGATATGTGGTTACTATGTGGCTGGTCATTGTACGGTGGACAGTGTGGGGGAGGGAGGCGTTGTGTGTCTCCAGAGACCCCACGTATTTCAAAGCCACTTTCTCTGTTGTATGCCAGCGTTGAGCAAGGTTGTCATACTCTCCCACACACTTTATCTATGATGTATCGGTCTGATGCCTTACGCCATGGGCGGTAAATAGATTGTGAAACTTATGTGTCTGAGGTGCATGAAATTTGGTCGTTGTGGCCAGCTAACCGTGGCTGACGTCACTTTCTTTTCTTATGGATAAATGTTTCATGGCTGTTGGCAGTATGTTCTCCACCATGGCAACCCAACTTGCATGCTTTAAAAGCAACAAATTTACAATCGTTCTTCACAGAATCGGCTAATCTATGAACAGCATTTCCTGCATAAAGTGGGAAGAAGGGCTTTCTTACCAGTACAAGGGAGACCGCTGATACAGACATTATGGTAGAGATAAGGCAAGCTTTGAACAGTAAGAAATGGGAAACATTGTAGTGTTGTTAATTCTACATTAGTGTGGCAGGGCTGCAGGAACCCCAGCAAGATCACTTTGATCTAAGAGCTGGCGACCATGTTGGTTTCATCCTTCTGTGTATCTTCTTAGAACCTTCTGGCGAGTCACCTCAGTTGCCTGCTGGCTGTCGATGGGAGTGGACGCTGTGTTTCTAGACCTAGGGGTGTGAACCCCCTCTGCTACGCTTAACGAGTTTCATGTATAACGACTTATGTACAGTTTTATGTCGAGTGTACTTCTGTACTTTTTTGTTATATACACTAAGAGAAATGATAAAACATGAAAGATGAAACAATAATAGAAAATAATAAGGCGTATGTCACACTATACTGCGCTAATCATGTCCTCATCTCCCGCCACACTAATGCAGGGTTAAGAGGACATTGTAGAATTAGACTGTGTAAAATATCACCAATGAGTTTTTCATGTAGATGTTGCCAGAGAAAGGAAACTTCACTTGAGCTACAACTGGCCGTTCACAATTCAGGCAGGAGTGATGTTATGGAAATTATTATCTTTAATTCACTGATGTTCATCCATTCTAAATTGTGCCATCTCCTTTAATAGACTAATTTCAGGGTATATGTTTACCAAGTTGAGTTGCAATGAAAACTGTCATATATAGCCTAAGATAGTGAAATTTTGATCGAGTATATAGAATATTCTTCTCCAGTACACTGCAATGAAATGTGTCGAATATTCTCCTCTACTACCCTGCAGTGAAGTGTATAGAATGTTCTTCTCTAGCACGCTACATTAAAGTATACAGAATATTCTTCACAAGTACATTAAAATGGAATATAAAAATATTTTTTTTTTCAGGTTTCCTGTCAACAGAGGACTCTGTGATCCCTGGTAATTTTGGCTTGAAAGACCAAACATTAGCTCTTCGCTGGGTACAAAGGAACATTCATAATTTTGGTGGTGACTCTGACCGAGTTACTATATTTGGAGAGAGTGCAGGAGGAGCCTCTGTACATTTTCATATCTTGTCTCCTCATTCTACAGGTGAATATTGCCTCGTTTCAGCTTCTTGTTTTACATCTTGTAATTTCACCTGCGGATTGAAGTTCATACTTACATATAGCCTTACTGTATTCTTGACAAAATATCAGATACTTTATCATGCGAATATATCTCTCATAAATGATGGCCATTTCTAATACCCATTGTCTTGCTGCCATGAATGATGTACCTAAACTAGAGCTGCCTCTTCACAGACCTTTGCATGGCTTCTTTCGATCGCTTTATCTTCCGCGGTTCAGCTCATTGACAGCACGCCATCCCTCGTATATCATCATTGCAGCTCGCTCTATTCCTTGCGTGCCTCATACCGTCCTCCAATTTAAGCATCTGACATGTATAGCTCTCCAGTCAACATCCCTTGACTCATCCTGTCCATACGTCCGCGCCATTTCCGGGAACCATCTTCAGCTCTCTCGTAAAAACACTTATTACTTCCACAACTCGTTCTGACTTTATCATGTCTTATTTGATCAATCAGCCACACGCTACATATTGCCTTCAAATATTCCATTTCCAACACATCCGCCATCTTCTTTGCATTCTTATCTTAGGCCCCGCAACCACAGAGCACCGACCGGGCTGCTATACCACGTGACGTTCCCTTCTTTCCCTTGACGACAGTTACCTTTCTCTCCACACACTCCTCAAGGCACCCACGCCCTTTAGCCCCTCGCCCACCCTGTGGCTCACTTCAGCTCCCATGTTCTCTCCCTAGCTATATCAACTCCCAGATGATTAAAAACACTCTGCTTCCTCCAAGTTCTCCCCTTTCAAGCACACAGTTCAAATAACCTGACTCTCTTCATTGCTAAACTTAAATACATCACTTTTATTCACATTTACCCTCAAATTTCTCCTTTCATACACTCTTCCACACTCAGTAACCAGTTTCTGCAGTTCCCGACTCGAATCTGCCAAGAGTGTCATGCCATCAGCAAACAACAACAGATTCACTTCCCAGGTCCGCCTCCTCAACTGACCGCAGACTCGCCCCTTTCGCCAACACCCTTGCATAAGCCTCCCTCACCAACCCATCCACAAACAAATCAAACATCCATGGTGACATCATACGCCACTGTTACAGGCCCGCCCTCACCTGGAGCAAGTCACTCTCCTGTCTTCTTACTCACACTCACATTTTAAGCTCTTGAGAAAATCTCTTCACTGCTTCCACCAGCTTTTCTCCAACACCATATGTTCGCAGCGCCCTCCACTCATGAGGCTTCTTTCTCAGCCTTGCCATATGCGTTCTCCAGATCCATAAATGCCACACGCATATCCATCTGTTTAAGTATTTCTCACACAAATTCTTCAAAGTAAATGGAAGAAGTTTAAGTTATGTATCCTTATATATCACATTATGTCTCATGTATCCCTGCATGTCATGTTGAATGAAATGCATTACGCTCGTCATCCTTTTGTTTTGAACGAGCGTCGCGCACTCTGTCAGCAGAAGCGATAAGTTCTTGGCAGTCAACCCGCTCCCTCGCGTCCGCTCAGTCTCACTTGTGTATCTTGTTTGGTTGTGCAGGAATTTAGTGTCACGTCTTCACCAGCGTCTTTATTTCACCATTGATACACTACCTAGTACAGTTTTCGTGTTTAAGTAACTAACAAGTAAAGTCCTCTTGACCCTGTAACTAGCCAGTACTTTCTAGTGTTCCAGTAACTTCCCAGCACAGTTTACATGAGTTTACAAGAGAAAGACAAAAAACAGGCCTTATTGGCCCGCAACTTAGTTGTCTGTTAAGAAAAAAAAAAGGCTAACTTGACAAGAAAATGTAAGTCCGCTCAGCAACTTTTTAAGGTACCACCGACTTCCCGCTGCTGCACATTATCCTTCACTGTCCCCGTTACCACTGTTGTTTAACTATCTATTTTTGGCGTTTTTCTCAGAGAATACTTGAATTTGTAAAGTATTTGTCCAAACGACTTTTGAAGGTATCTATATCTTAGCATTCACTACGTCTGACGGTGCCTTATTCCAGTGTTCAACACACATCTATATGAAAAGAAGCTTTTTCCCATGTCCGCACTACATCTTTTAGCTTTGAGTTTTATTTCATTTGTCCTAGTGACCGTATTTTCTTGTATTTCGAAAAGATGTTCGTGATTTACGTTATCTAACTTGTTCAGAACTCTGAACAGTTGGATTAAGTCACCGCGAAGCCTACGTTTTTTAAGGGAGAAGAGACCCAAACGCTTTAGCCTCTCTTCGTATGCCAGATTTAAATCCTAAGGGATGGGATCAATTTTATCGAGCGTCTTTCCACTTGCTCTGATTTTCCTTGTCTTTTTTATAGTTTGAGGACTAAAACTGGACTGCATATTCAAGGTGTGGTCTTACTAAAGAATCATAAAGTGTGAAAATTGTTTCTGTTGTCTTGTAATCCTTGTTTCTGGCTATGACACCTAACATTTGGTTGCCTTTTTTACTTGCGGCTTGACACTGTTTAGTGTACTTCAGATTGTTGCTAATGACAACTCCAAGGTCCTTTTTTTCATTAACTTTAGTTAGAGAACTTTCGAATAGTCTGTAGTCATAACGTATATTCTTGTCTTCAAAGTGCATAACTTTACACTTGTCTACATTAAACTTCATTATGCCATCTGTCTGACCACTCTGCTAGTAAGTTAAGATCTCTTTGAATCATTTGGCAGTCCCGCCTGTTTACAGCTCTACCTCCTAGTTTAGCACCGTCAGCAAATTTGGAAATCTTAGATATGAGACCGAGTTCTAGGTCATTAATGTATATCATGAAAAGAATGGGGCTTAGGACGGACCCCTGTGGCACACCACTCGTTACGTCTAGCCAATCTGAGGCTTCGCCGTTTAATACTTCAAGCTGCTTTCTTCCGGCAAGCCAGTCTCTAATTCATGTACAGAGTTCTTCACCGATTCTGTCTACTTTAAGTTTATGTAAAAGTCTCTTTTGAGGCAGTTTATCGACAGCCTTTTGGAAATCTAAATATACTGCATCAGAAGGTACTTTCTCGTCCCAATTCTGATAAATAATATAAAAAAAAAAATTAGTAAATTCGTCAGGTAGGATATTCTATTTTGGAAACCGTGCTGGTTGTCCGATACGATTTTATGATCCTCTAGAAAAATGACAATTTTTTCTCTAATTATTTTTTCATCATTTTACCTAACACTGACGTAAGACTAATTGGGCGGTAGTTCAAGGCACACTTTTTGTCTCTTTTTTTATATATAGGAGTAACATTTGCTAGTTTCCAGTCAGTTGGCACCTGGCCATCCGATAGAGATTTGTTGAATATTTTTGATACGGGCATATCAGCTGGGAGGACGGTATGGTGGACGGTAGGACGGTATGATAGATGGGACGATGACATTGTGGATGGGACGACGGTGTGGTGGATGGGATGATGATATGGTGGATTAGATGGGATATGTTTGGTGGATGGAACGATGGTGTAGTGGCCGGGACGACGGTGTGGTGGATGGGACGAAAGCGCAGTGGATGGGATGACGGTATGGTGGATGGGACTAAGGTGTGGTGGATGGGAAGACGGTGTGGTGGAGTGTTTGTCTCAGGTTCAATTCTGAATGGTCAAAACATCTGATAACTCTGTTTAACGTGTCAGTACACTTACAATGTTTATGCTATATAGAAAATGCTTTTGTTTGCTATAAGCATGTACATTCAGCCAGATGTATGCATGTTTCTGGTTGAAAGAATAGGAGGTGGACCACAGCTTCTTCAGAAGAGAGACATACCAGAAGAGATTAACAGCTAAATGGCAAAAGGTGAAAGTTAATGTAGAAGCAAGAGGAGTGGGTGAGGAATTGGAGATATGTAAGGAGGCAGTGTTGGCATGTGCAAGAGAGGTGTGTGGCATATGGAAGGTGGGAGGTTGGCGTGTAAGAAACGGTAGTGAGTG
>JAYMFT010308301.1:0-10152 GCA_038088735.1 Panulirus argus | reverse complement strand
TGAAATATATATATATATATATATATATATATATATATATATATATACATATGTGTGTGTGTGTGTGTGTGTGTGTCTGTCTGTCTGTCTGTCTGTCTGTGTCTGTGTATAAAAATGAAGCATTAACACACAAACACTAAAAAGAAAATAAGACGGTTAATTACCAGTGTTGGTGATGAATCATGTGCCATGGGGCCCTTGCATAAACTATGACTTCGGTAAGACCCCTCCAATAAGACACTGAACGACCCAATTAAGCCATAAGACTGCCAGGTTTGCTGTAACCACTCTCTTTCCTGCAGGCTAGGGAACAGGGGTAAATGTGCTTTAACATCCTGAGACTAAACACACAAGTGAACAAGGGAAGCGTTTTGACAAATTCCCTTGAATTTCCTCTCAAAAGAAACTACAAATGTAACCCCTGCCCCACATCTTAATAATGACTGCCTGTTCTCTACGGTATCTGGTGTTAATAAGGTCACTTCTGAGAGCATCACTTGTTACACATGTCCTTAGAATCTGATCTTAGCTGTAAAGTCGAACGGACGCACGAGAGTGCGGGAGTCCTTGCTTGGGGACAGCCCATGTTATTTTAGTCAGGTCCGCTTGTACGTGCTCTGTTCGCAGCGTTGGGGAACGCACACGGACAGATCAGTTTGGCCCTAAGTACGTCCTTGGTACGGCTCACCGTTTCCTGATAACCTTTATGACCCCTGGACCAGAAAAAGCAGCACTAGTGCGCAAGCTGTCTCTGAGCTGATCCGGTTGATAAGTAACTCAACACTGACCCTTGTTTCTGTCCTGCGTTAGTGCTAGATGCCATTTGTTGTATTACCAGGGCATTTAGTTCGGTGTCCTTGGTTGATTACTCTACTAATTCTCTCTCTTTCGCTTTTCCACACTCGACGCATTCTCGGTTTGTCCTTAATTGTCAATTTCTCCCTGTGTTTTCTTACCTGAACGCCACTCGCATGGCGTTTTACGTAGGGGACCTGATATGGACGATGACAGATCTCGTGAGTTTAACACTCCAACTCATACAACAAACTTGGTTACAATCTTGATGCAGAATATGAAAGATATTAAACTCTACGTCGCTTCTGTCATTCTCACTTCGTTAGCTAAGGGTAGGCTTGCTTGCCTTTACTGGGTACGACGTGCGAATCTCGCATTAATGATGAACTGCATCGTTCTCATGTATGTTTAGACGGCGAAGCAGGTCACTAGCGATATCGTCTCTATGTTTTTCATGGACTCGAGTTAGTGTTGGGTTTTGTTACAATGATGTATCACGCGGCCCTCGGGTTTTATCATTATTATAACATAAACGTTGAAGAGAGTGTTCATTAATGCTGAAGCAAGTGTTCACTTTGGATTGGTCGTGTTTCACCCCGCTAACACGTTAAGTTACCTCGACATCTCGTCTCGTAATACAGTCTCTCCATTGCATTAAAGTCATCTCAAACCATGGTTAGTCGCTACTTTCGGAGACGGCAAAATAATCGTTATCTCTCCATGACTGTGACCAGTTCACGGGGAGTTCTATTGATAACGTTGTTGTCCTTCAGCATGCGTGTATTTTTTCCTTATTCCTTACCCCCTCAGCCCCAAACCTCAGTAAGGATTGGTTACGTGAGGTGGGCGAATGTGTTTGTGTGTGGGGGGGGTTTACAGCCTCCGGTTTAAGTGGTTGAGTCATGCAGACGCCACACGGCGGCCTTCCCTCCGACATGGGCGCTCGCCATAACTTTGGGACATTTTTTTTTCCTTTGCACTGAAAGGAGAAATCGCAAAAACCGGAGAAGCTTAACAAGGCGCAAATATCCCCTACCTTCAATCAAAGTGCTCGTTAAGTCGTATTGGTGTGTTCTGGTTGAAGAGTAGGGAAATGCCTTGTATCTCGCACGCTCAGAAAATCAGATCCTTGAAATAAGAGCCGTTGACAACTCCTTAGGATATCTTGACTGCTTGTCACATTCCCTCGTATCTGATTCGTGTGTAAGGGCCACAGATATACCCGCAGAGTCAGCAAGCGGATGTTACAGACTGCCTCCGTCTAAGTACCTTGATATACTTAACAACTGTCTACCTAGTTTTTTTTTTAAGATTACGAAGCCCCGAAAAAGCTAACCGAGTTTACTCCTTCAGAAAGGTCAGTGCAACGGTGATAGCTTTATTGTCATTTTTCGTACAATCATAACTGGGGTTCCCAACCTGGGGGTACAGCATTTACCCACATGGGTGCATTGGCACCTCTGAAGGGGTAAGTAGGGGGTCAGAGAGTATAACCATGGTGTACACTGCTGTACAGTACTGTACAGTACTGTACACCATGAGTAATGAAGAACATAAGCGATGGAGAACGCCCTCGTTACAAATCGGTATAAAATCCTTGTATCGTGTCTTACAGATTTCATAATAGAATGTAAAATCGATGTAATTTTATAAATTTTTGATCCTTATTTTTCAGGGGTACATGGGAACCTGTCAGAATGCCCAAGGAGTACAGAAGGAACAAAATGGTTGGGAACTCCTGCAATATAACGATGAGGCGCTATATCCCCCCCGTATTTAACCTTCTCTTTTTTTTTTACGATTTATGAGGGACTTGTAGATTAACTTTTTAGCTCCAGTTTAAATCATTGGTGGTATGTGTGTGTTTGTCTGTAACGAAATGGGGAGTCCTCATGATCTTGGAAAGGAGACGAGGACCTCCCGACCCCAAGCCGTTCAGGGAACATATAGCCAAGGACAGACACTCGGAATACGCAGGAAGTCGGACATTACTCGACTTCAAGTCGTGCATGAGACGTTAGGTTGGAATCTCTGCCAGATGATTAGTTGTATACACTCCGATTATACCTCCTCGTCCTCATGAGCTCCTGCAAACACCTTTTATGCCGCATCTGAGTCATCTGTACACTTTCTACTCGCATCGCATTAATCTCGATTCTTCTGGTTTCTTCTAAGATAACGAACAACCTTGGAAAGTCACGATGATTTGTTGCTCCTCGTATTCCATTTATATTTCTTCGATAACACGTCTCGGTCGTCATTGTCACAGGGCAATCTACGATGAGTGTTATTGTGACTCTGTAACTCTCCCATTTTTCCAGTTTCAGTTTGTTGCCACACCGCCACCACTGTATAATACCACGACGTATCGACTCGTATATATGTCATTTTACGTCAAGTTAAAAAAATCCGAACCTTGCTTAGTTACCACATCCGATGATGTCAATATGATATCCTGATCCCCTTCCATAAGGCACAAGTTGTTATCCGTGAGGTATGTCCTTCGGCGCAAATCGACCTGGCCATTCGTGAGGAAACATAATTACGGTTCCTGCCTAAAGACGAGACCACTGTACACTAGCCCTGCAACACTCGGTAGTGAGGACATCGTCAGATACAGTGGAACGGTTCGAATACTGCTTACCTGCGTCGGAAGTTATATATAGTTTTTAGTGTTTCTATAATGATTTCAGAGTTTCACATTTCCCTGGAGAACAAGATGTAGCTTATATCCTTCTTAGATGTTCCCGTCGACCGCAGACGTGACACCCTTTATGCACAGCACAGTAGACAGACAACCGGAGTCGCATTTGAGGCACGACGGAAATGCACGACACTGAGGAAATGACGACACTGGCTGTTCACACGAGACTGCCCCGTACATTTTCTTTCTTGCTCTATAACTCCTGACGCAACGTATGAGTTTATTCATTAAAACAACGACTGATGGTACAGGTAAAGACATAATTTCACTTGCTTTAAATTTGAAACTTATTCAATAAAAACCGAAATACTTAAACGTTTAGAAGCTGTGTAAGAATTCTGAATTTAACAGACCAACGTATGTATATTATATAAAACTTGTTTATAAAGATTTTTAGCTTTAGGATAAATCTTTTAGCTATTAACCATTAAGTCCAACAACACACATACAACATATATACCTACAGCCATCAATAATGGAAACAAGATTCTTTTGGTGAATTTACACGCAGCCAGTGAGCATGAGACCAGTTTCTTTTTTTTTGAAATATTTATTGTGCCTTCAATACAATAATACATATTTACAAAAGTACATATATATAGCACATACATGTACAGAAGACACAAACTGGGCATCAGCCCGCAGGTGGGGAGTGGTAGTGTCCCGGTGGTGGGTCGTGTGGTGGTGCGGCGAGATGTGCTGCTCGCCGGCGTGTGACCAGTTCTCAAAGCATGTTTGCCCATATTCATAAGTGATATGTGTTTATGGTCAACGGTGATTTTCATAGAAGTGTTCTTTCACAGTTATTTGTTATTTTCTTGTTTGGCAGATGATTCTTAGCTTTTATAAGAAGGAATTTTCTGTAAAGGAATAAGAGCTTACTATAATAGATTCTTGTCATTCTGGAGTAATTTTTAGCTGTGTGAAGAACAAGTCATTTAATTTCTTTCTGAAGAACAGAGAAGCTCTGAAGTTATAGTAAGGAACTTTATGACGCAGATTAATTATGCATCTGGCTAGTGGGCACACGGCGGAGGCGCTGCAGGGGGAGGAGCTAGTGCGTCAGCAGCGAGACCTCGAAGGTTACACCAACGGCTTGGTGCGCCTCAGCCCCGGCAGGTGGCTCTTCCCCGCCGACTACACCAAGTTCGCTGACAAACTCTATAGGTTTAAGGTAGGTATTACCTCTGCTCCATAATTCTCAAGTGTAAGGGACGAAAGAGAGAGAGAGAGAGATGCTTCCTTTAGGCACCGCTAGGAGGCATTATAACCTCTCTCACGACAGCGAGACAATTAGGCTGCCTCTTCTCACTGGAGTTGGAAGACGAAAACTTGTCTCTATAGGGCCATGTTTCTTAGTTTCGTTTGTTACATATATAGTATTCTCCTCCTTGTTCCTTACGTGTGAAGACTTGATCGAATTTCCATAGTAAGAACTGGATTTGGAACAAGAAAGTTCTTGCAGCCTAGTCACTGACTGGTATTTAGCTCACTCGTTGGATGATTTAGGCAGAACTCACCAGTCAGTAGTACTGGGGGATCGGCACCTAAGTTGTTACATTGCACAAATCACTTCTGCTGCTTCCCTCTTAACCTGTCATTATTGTCATGCAACGTATTATGACAAAAGTCATTTGCGATATTTAGTAAAGATGTGAAGGTTCCAGCATTACTTTATTAGTGCCTCTGCAAACACGTTTCGGCAGACTTTATTGTATCAAGGTAATGTTACTGGTCTAGCATCAACGATAGGGAATTCAGCAACTTCTCTTATCCTTTTCTAAGTTCCGGGAGAGCGACGTGGTGGTCATGACTTGGCCCAAGTGTGGGACGACGTGGATGCAAGAGATCGTCTGGACGATGAGGAACAACCCGGACTTGGACAATCCCCAGGCAAAGATTTCGTCCCATTACCGGATACCCTACGTGGAGTGAGTATCATCCATAGTACTTCAGTCCTACGTGTCAGGTTAGTGTCCCCTCTCTTCACAACTTGCTAAACACCAGTGTCTTCTGGCCAAAAGCCTTCTTCACAGCACGGCCAAGAGCATCCTCAGAATATTCTGCATCCGCGAAATCTCTGGTCTCTAACCTTACCCTTTACGGTAAGGACAGGTCAAATGCCGTGTTTTGCGGATGATGCAGAATCTATAAAATACCTCAAAATATGCAAAAGAAAAACGGGGAAGTGAATTTAGGTAGTTAAGCGAGATCTCTAACTTTTAACATTCCTACGCTATTTATACAGATGACGCTATTATTCAGTTGGCATCTGTTAACAGGAATCGTACATTTTCTGAGCAGAACAGACTTGAATTATTCTTCCTCTTTTCCGCTTGACTGTTCTTTACTTCCCGGCTGCTCTATCAGATTTGCTGGAAGTGATCATGGCGACCATGGATATTCTTTTCACTGATTTCAGATCGGACATGGTGACCTCGTCTAAAAAGATTCCACCGCTTGAGGGCAATGCTACCTGGATGACCAACTTTCGGAAGCTGTGTCCAAATTGGGACCCCAAGGAGGACATGAAACTTCAGATGGTGCAAGCGATGCCCGACCCCCGCACCATAAAGTTCCATCTCCCGTTCTCCCTACTCGGCCCAAGACTCCTCGACACCGCCAAGGTAAGGACACGACTGGCGAAGGTTCTATAATCTTGATGAGGATGGGACGGGTGGGTAGACGAAAGGAATTTTAAAGACTGTTGAACGATTTCTTTAAGACACCAGAACTATATTCGAGGCTGAGGGATGGATCCATTTGCAGTTAAGTTCGACGAAAACGTAGTAACAGTTAGGTTCAAATCCAGTAAAAAAAGAAAAAAAAGATATGGATCACTAATTTTTACAGTCTCTGTGACCTTAAGATAACAGAGGATATGACAGAATCACAAATAAGTAGTGAGCTTAATATGATATCAAGAAATTACTACTAGTTTGACGTACGTCAAGGTGTTTACCTTCCTTAGGCAGACCATAACTCCTTAGAGGCGTAAAGTAGTAATGTAGACTACTTCCGAAATACTCTTTCTGATGGAGTAGTTTACACCTACCCTAATGACCACACGACGCGTAACTCTGCGTCTAGGACTTTGATCCGTCACATAAACACATATGAAGATAGGTCTACACACACACAAAAACAAGATTAGCATCTTTACTAAAGCACACGGTAAAACAACCCAGAATATAACTTTTTAACATTTGGGACTATTAACTAGAAACGTTATCAATGCATGGCTGTCCGTCCGTGTGTGTGTGTGTGTGTGTGTGTGTGTGCGTCCTTGCAGGTGCTGTACGTGGCGAGGAACCCTAAGGACGTGGTCGTCTCCTGCCACCACCACCACTCGCGCGTCATCAAGTTCATCGGCATCGTCACTTCCTTCGACCAGTTCGTCCGGTACTTCGTGGACGACGACCGTAAGTACATTAAGTTGTAATGGGTCGGGTCGTGGTGTTCTGTCAGCCTAGCCAACACTAACCACCCGCTTATAGTACAGTGTCACGGTGGAACGAATAATGGGGGTGAATTAACCATTTAGTGCACCACCGATTCATTTGTTATCGGTTTTTGTTATGATTCCAATGAATTTTGTGTTATATATGTGTATCATGTAAGAACCCTCCACATTTTCTTTAATTAGTTTTCAATTTCTGTGAACAGAGAATGGAGAGAGAGAGAGAGAAAGTTGCACGGAATTCTAATTTTCACAGTGATGTACGGGCCGTATTGGCTGCACTTTAAGGAGGCGTGGGAGAAGCGGGACCACCCCAACCTGCACTTTGTCTTCTACGAGGACCTCAGCAGCAACAACATGGCCGAACTTCGAAAGCTGAACCGCTTCTTGGGCACGAAGTTAACGGAAGAGCAGCTGCAGAAGGTAAGAGCAAATGCCGACTTAGCCCGACGAAGGATTGCACCTGGGCCAAAGCCTGACGAAAGATCTTTTACAACAAGTTCAGTTCACAAGAATGTTTCCCTATGATGGACACGTGTGTGTGTGTATATATATATATATATATATATATATATATATATATGTCTGCAAGAATGAAAGCAAAATGATTTAAGAGGCAAGGGAGAAGTTTTAGGATTTTCACCTGTGCTTCCTTTTCTCCATGAGAATCGCATGGAAATAGTCAGTATAGTTGGACTACTCCTGCCATATGCATAATTTATGATAATTCATCTGCTTTCATTTGTGATATTTGTCTGGATTCTATCTAACCCTTAACATGTGTCAGTGACTTTCCTATCATGAACAAATCTCATTACATGAATCAAGTGTTCTTTTGAGATTTCGCATCATTTGTTGACAGGTTCTTACCCTTCCACTCCTGCATTGTTTATTTCGACAGATCGCCAAGTACACCAGCTTTAGTGAGATGAAGGCTCGTGATGAGGGCATCTTCCTAAACGATGGCAACTTCCTGAACCAGGACATTGTCAACAGTGATGGAGGATTCTTCAGGAAAGGTTCGTCCAAGTGATGGACTGCAAAAGCTTTCTTGGACATTTAAGAACATCAGTTTTGAGACGTAAGGAACACAGAAGATCACATCCGTCTGAAAGTCTTTTTTTTTTTTTCTTTGCCATCAGCTGATTCATAGGTTGCACTGATCAAAGGACTAGTGTCTCGTAGCCTTTCTGGAAAGAGGCGATATGTGGACACTTAAGAGAAAGGAACTGCAGGGTGCTTTGTATTTGCACTTGACAGGATGAATCAATCTTGACACATTAATGTCTCGGGATGAAGGCAGGCGGCGGAGTATCGCTGAACATATTATCATCTTTACACGGCCGTGTTATTACGACGTTTAAGTTTGGTCTCTGTCCAAGAGGTGTAGTCGGGAACTGGAAGCAGTGTTTGAGCCCAGAGCATCAAGGCCTGGATTGACCAGTGGATGGAGCGAAACACGAAGGACTTCGGCTTCTCCTTCAAATATTCATCCTGAAGAGGATCTGTTGACCTAGACGGCTTGGGAGTCAATTAGGTTTTGTGAAATTGGTTTTGCTAAACAACAGATGGACACGTGTTGCTATTGGTATGAAACAATTCTCGTATACTTTGTGCGGTCAATGACATTTTGTTTAGAATGCTATTCATTTCCCTAATAATGTAAACCTGTTGTGATCTTTTATTTTGTCAGGACTTTTCGTTGTTCCTTTCTTTCAGTACTTTTCTGTTAGTATATTTAAGGAAAATGAGTATGAAGAGATCCTATGTGATTGCAATATTGGTAGTTTTCAATCACAAAAGACGAATTTGTTTCTTTTTTCTTATATACTGACGAAACCAACATAGACAAACCCCTGTTCTCCGTCCCTTGCCCGGTCCACACTGAGTCTTGGACCTGACGTTAGTCACAGGGTATCATGTCCCACCAGGCCACGCTAATGATCTGCCCGTTACCAACTACGCTCTCCTCGCAATTCCATCCTCAATAACATAGGATCGAATTCAAGGTCTATCTTCATGAGAAGGATAACGTTGTTACTTCGGTGTCATTGGCAACGGTAACTAACAACAGCGCGGGATACTTTAATTGTAAAATAAAAAGAAGAAGGGAAACTTGAATACAAGACTAAATATTATGGTAACGTAACAAGGCAGTGGAGTGGCGTCGTACGAGCCCAGAAGAAAAAGAACAGGAGAGGCGCCTAGTAACTGAACGAACGCTCGCTCGCTTCAACAGTCATGTTATCTCAACTTAGAAATGAGGTCTACGAGATACGTCAGCGGCGAAGATCCAAACACAGAATCGAGGGCGTGGAAAACACACGAGTGTTGTTGCCAGCGATCGGCTTCCTCTACTCTCACACTTCACCACAATGCCGATTTGTTCTTTACTGCGAAAGTTACTCGCGTGATGACATTGCTCAAGTATACTATTCATGGAACTTAACATACCAAGTGAAGAAGGAGAGAGGACCCTAATAGTACATGCTTGTAAGCAAAATCGCTGGAAAAAATAAACACAGTTGCTTCGGATGCAGTCGAAAACTTGAAGAAGTTTCTGTGTTTATTTTTTGCATCGAGTACCTTTGGGAGCGCATTCTTGATCCTGTGGGAGCCCCATAAAGGAGCTCCTAGGTTTGCTTGATGAAATTTGCAGTTCATAATGAGCCAACATCGCAATGGCTGTTGAGTTCCCTTCCTTTGACCAGGTCTCTCTGAGTGATCTCCTCTTTGACCAGGTCCCATTAGGTGGCCTTCCTCCTCGACCAGGTCACTCTGGCCGACTCCCTCCTTGGCCAGGTCACTCTGGTCGACCTACTCTTTCGGTAGGTCACTCTAGTCGACCTACTCTTTCAACAGGTTACTCTGGTCGACCACCTCCTTGGCTAGGCCACTCTGGCCGACCCCTCTACTTTCCCAGGTCACTCTGGTCGACCTTCTCTTTGACCAGGTCACTCCTGCTTCACCAGGTCCCTCTGGTCCAGGCCAGGGTATTACCACCCCCCCCCTCCTCCCCGTCCCGTCCCGTCCCAGGCATTGTTGACACTCCCGAGACAGACGGGGGCGCCCTCCCCTCCTCCCCCTCTCCCCCCACGGGGGGCGGTGTTCCGACTCCCGTTTTCTTCATGAAACGTTCTCTCTCTCTCTCTCTCTCTCTCTCTCTCTCTCTCTCTCTCTCTCTCTCTCTCTC
>JAYMFT010308290.1:0-10152 GCA_038088735.1 Panulirus argus | reverse complement strand
AATAAAATAAATAAATAAATATATATATATATATATATATATATATATATATATATATATATATATATGATTTACCATGTTTTGACAAGAAATAAGGACAGGAGATAAAGTGAAGTCAGCTTAGCTGGATAGCATGTGCATGTGCATCCCCTTAAACTTTTGTTTCTTCCTTTTCAATTTTGCCCTCCTTTTTCAAGGGTATTATGAGTTTGAAGTGGAGGAAGATACTACAGAGGTAGACATTTAAGATTGAGCTGTGGCTCCCTGATTCTAAAAATGAAGTATCTCTGATGTCTCTCTCGGAAAACATTAGCAATGACAATCCAACTGCCTCATCCACTGGCATTACTGATATATCTACAGTACCCTCATCGTCCAGAGAGAAGAATGTAACATCATCTGATTCAAAACAACTAGAAAATGAGTTGGATTTCTAAGGACACCAAGCTGTGCTAGGTTTGGAAAATCTTAAACCATACAAATGTTTTCAGAAACTTTTCTCTGACAGCATTAATGAAATTGCTTAAAGTGGATTAGATAGATTGAGGTCTTTCCCATACATATTTAAGTTTAGTGGGTGGAAGGATGCTTCATCATCAGATATAAAGCTTATTGGAGTAGAGTCAAACCTATGATGCATAATTTTATTTATCTTTTATACTAATTTCCATTTATACTAATTTCCATAAAAGTAGTCATTCTAACTGTATTGATTTCTTTTCATTTCTTTACCCAACAGGTAAGTGAATTTTTACCAAAATTTAAGTATGATCCATTGTGATATGTTGAATTACAAACTGAATTATGATTTATGTTACATTATACATGTTTCTGGATTAGTTTTAGTTCCTAAGTAAAATAGTTTGGCAAGTACAGTGCATTTTATTAGAAATGATTTTTTCCATATTTCTAGGCTATTTTTCACCTATATTTGAGTAAGGAATGTATGCTAATATTTTTAATTTTGCTGTAATTATGAATTATTGTACATTATTCATAATTCTGGTTTGATTTTGGCACTCACTAAAAATAATTTGGTGAATATGCATTTTACTGAAAATTACATTTTCTATTTTTTTTTTTTTTTTTTTTTTTTTTTTTTTTTTTTTTTTTTTTTTAAAAGACAACCTTAGTTTTCACTCAATGATTGGATTTCCAAGGAATTTAGATGTCAGATATGGAAACCTTATGGTTTCTTATGATAAAGGATAGGAAAAAATTTCAAAAATATATATTTTTTTTAATGGGGAAACTGCACTATTTGAGAATGAATGCTTTTGAAATTTTAGGATGCACTCAGAGGGGTTAAAAACAAAGCAGAATTCATTGGGTATTCATCAAACATGACAGACCATGGGAAGAGAGAGGAAAAAAGCAAAGAAAATAATGAAATAGCAAAAAAATTGGAGACACCAAATTAGGCAAGAGGACAGTATACCTCTTGCCAGGACCACAAATGGATAAAGAATGTTAAGCAATAGAAATGTCACAGGAAATGTAACATATGCAAATGCTGATGGATTAATGGTAAATGGGAAAGAACTGAAATTTAGTTACTGTATTAGGGAAAAGGTAGCTGATATTGTTGGAGTTGTGTAAATGAAGCTTACTAAAGAGAGATGTCACCTGTTCTCCTTAGAGGGGTAACTGATAGTAAGGAGAAAAAGAGTTGGCAAAAGATTTGTAGTTTTGGCCTTCTTAATTAGAGGTAGCCAAAAGTTTCAGGAACTAATGAGAGTTTACCCATTCAAACAACACATATTGGGAAGAGTAGCTTTAGGAAACAGATGCATAGTGATGTTGATATTTTATAATCCTCAAGAGAATTGCAATGATATAGAAAAAAATATACAATAATAACAATTAAGAAGTGATTAGAATGATACAGAAACAATGAAACTTGCACTTCTCAGAGATGGTGAAGTGCAAATTTTGTGGGATTTCAATTATGATTAGATAGAATAGTGGTATTTAGATTTTCATGGTGAAAAAGAATCATGGAGACATTATTTTACTATGTATACAGGAAAATTTCTTATACCAATCCAAAACATGTTAGTTAACAAACTAGGATGAGAGGGAGCGCCATCATAACTAGACCTTATCTGCACACATACTAGCATGGATATTAAGAAATTTAGATATGATATGCCAACTGGAAAAAGTGATCATGTAATGCTCAAGTGTGGTTAATGGGGAAGTAAAGAGGACAGAGGAGAGACAAAACATAAAGAGCAGATATGATCATGGAAACTACACAGACCTCAATAATTCTGATGGAAATATAGATTGGAAAATGGAATTCAGTAGCCAGAAACTGCAACATTGTAGTGAGCTTTTCTGTGAAATTTGCAATGAAGGGTTAGGAAAATGGGTACCTCTCGCTTAAAGTACAAAGGAACTGGTAAGAAAGAGGGAAAAATAGTTTTTGACTGTGTAGGAAAAAGCCCCACACAATCATGAAGGAGTCAAATTTTGAAAAATTTTGTTAGATGGTTTATGATGATCTATCACTTTAGCCAGTATACAAAACCAATGAAACATCTTTATTTTTGCACTATGTACCTAGAAAGACATATGTTACAGGTAGGATGTACGGGAAAGGCTTACATTTCTTAGGTGTGCTAATGCTGCCGGGACACATGAGGTACAATTATTCATTATTGGTTAAAATCAGAATCCTAGGGAATACAAGGGGGTTAGGTTTTCCCCATTGTCATATAAGGCCAATAAATGTGCATAGATTACTAATGCATTGTGTGTGAATTGATGTAAGGAACATTTTGTGGCACAGGCCAGTACACTTTGTCAGTTGGATGGTCTTCCTGAAAATTGTAAGATTATCTTGGACAGCTGCTCTACACATCCCAATGCTGAACGTGTAAAATACAATATTTATGGTGCTTATATTCTCCCTCATTTTACTCCTCATATACAGTCCATGGACCAAGGAATTCTGCATATTCTTAAATACCAGTATAAGGATGAGTTCATGCAGAAAATGCTAAATGCTTGCAACACTGGCCAAAGGGTTCAAGGTTTTCTAAAGGCCTTCATGTCAAGATGTCAAGAGTGATATATTGTGTGTTGCCAGAACATGGGAGAAGGTGCCTAAGGAAATTTTGGCATAACTTATGGCCCTCGAGTGCTTTTTGAGGATGAAACAGAACCTGACTTCAGTGGGTTTCATGTTTAACATGAACAACAAAGTGTGCAGAATTGGTAGCAGTATGCTAGAGGTTTTTCATAAAATGAAGCAAGGGTTTTCCACGAACAGGATTATGAAGAATATTTGAATGTAGATGGTGATATTCCTGGAGTTAACCAAGTGAAATAGTGCAAATGATGCTTATTCAAGACTGAGAAGAAATAAAAGAAAGTGATATGAAAATGATAATCTGAAAAGATCTCCTTTGATAAGTGTATCAGTCTCATCAAAGAACTAATAAAATCTTTATAAGTGCATTAAACACTATGAATGTTATGAAGATTAATGGAGTCCTCAAGAAGGAAGCAAAAACATCTGAAACAAATGAAACTTAAGGACAAATTCGAGAAAGTTACTAAACATAGTGAAAATCCTTTAGAGCCTACACCTTCAACTTCCACAGGAATTACTTCAAACACTTCTGCCCCAAAGAGCCTATCAGATGCTTCGTTGTCTCCACTCAAAATGTAACTGAAGATGATTTATCCTTCAACCCCTGCTTTGGAAAAGAAAAAGAGTATTAGTATTTGGTTGGTAAATAACAACAATAATGTACTCTTTTGTACTCCATTTTATATCATGATATCTTTACATGTCAAGGGAAATGACCCAAAATGGAAAATCCTGAAATTCAGCATAACTCGGGTTCCCAAGCATGATTGATTTAGGGTTATCTACCTGTATGGACATGCATTGTATATCATTATATTTCTACCTGTATGGACATGCATTGTATATCATTATATTTTTTGTTTTACTGTAGAAAGATTTTCAGTATTTGATCCCAAGGAATGTAGCTACCCCTTATCCATGGGTTTTTGTAAAGGAAATGGATTCACTTTAAATTATTTTCCTCAAAGTTGCATTTTTCTGTGTTAACTAGGGCTTACTTTTATGGCAGAAATTAGGCAAAACTCACATAGCAGTCAAAGCTGGAAAACAGCAACAATTGACTGGAATATCTTGACAAGAACAAAATATTAGGTAGTGAGAGGGGATTAAAAGGTGTGGATAAATGATCCTCTCCCTAGCCTTTTTCTCATTAGTATGTTCCAGAGCAGTGGCATAGGGAGTGTGTTCTGATGGTCAGAGTAAAGCATAATCTCTCCATTCCAAAAGAAAAAAGTCCTTTACACATACCTTCTAACTTCTTTCAGATTTTAACATCAAACATAACATGAACCTATTTAACAAGTTTAAGAGTGAAATGTTTATTCATTTGACACCCTGGAACTCAGCACCCATTGGGAAATACCCTCTCTTACACCCCTTAACTTCGCTACTGTTTCAGGTATTTTTTTTTTTTTTTAGGTATGCCTATACACAAAGGGAAGCACAAAGTAAGAATCTACCTGAGTTAAAAGTTTACATGGTATTAGTGGCCTGAGTTAACCAGGGATAATGATTAATTATAAGACCCCTTAGCCTGAGTATACTTAGGATGATTTAAGGGGTCTAGAGTCAAAAGCAGCATCTGGGCTCACGATTTCTATCCCAGGTTCTGCTTGTGGGTTGGACAAGGGTACGTGCTTGAATTAAACCAACTTTGCATTTCCTGAAACTGGTGTCAAAAACTGATGCATTTCCTGAAACTGGTGTCAAAAACTGAAACATGCATGAGTGAAACCATGCATACTGGGCTTGTGCAGAGCAGGGGATATTTGTACTTTTTCTTGTATCACAACAGATAGTATTGAAAAAAGAATGCAGGGAAAATACCATTTTCCTTGTCACCCTCGGTCATTTGTCTACAAGTCAAATAAATAAATTTTTATAAATGATTGTATTTAGTTTTATCTTGTAGAAATGCTTAAAAGTACTACCTTAGAATTATGTATCATGATTTTTTCCATACCAATGAAAAATATGCATTATACATGTTTTCTTATGCTCTGACTCATGGTAGTTATTTATATTTAAACTTTTGAGAAGTGCATTTCTGAATTCAAGTAGTTGAGTGATATGTAGCTTTTCATACCAAGTATTAAATTTTCAGGCAGGAGAACAAATAGAAGAATTAGAAGAAGAAAACAGGTCTCTGATCTGGTATTTGCTGAAGCAAGTTCGGCCAGGGATGGATTTGTCAAAAGTGGTGCTGCCAACTTTTATTCTTGAGCCAAGATCCTTCCTTGACAAGCTCTCAGACTACTATTATCATGCTGATATCCTTTCAAAGTTAGTATGTGTGCTAAGTTTTGCTTATCATTAATAATATTTATTCTGATGTACATAGAACAGCAATACTACCAAGGAATGTAAATATTAGATATTGTACAACATTAATGCATGTGTAAACAAAGTAAAATAAGTATTGTACTGCTTTCTATGTGAAACTGCATAACACCATGGACAAAGGATTTTGAGAAATATCCATTAGTCTGTCTTCACACTGGATGCTCTGCTATCATGATTTTGTAATATATCAATTGCTATTGATATTTCTTGTCATTTGTTACAATAAATGTTATAATTTCACATTTCATTGGAAATAACTGTAAAGTGTGGCTGCCATATTTATTAGGTGATTTGTATCATTTACACTTTCTAATCCTTCTGAGACACCACAAGTCATATTGATAATTTCGCAATTCATCAAATCCATCCGGGAAGTTGTTGTTGTTATTGTTTTCGTATAATTCCAGGACCTCTTTTTTTAGGGCTTTTGTAGTGTTTAGGCTGCCCCACAATCACTAGTAGGGAAATAATGGATACCTTTGGAGTAAGGTATTCCCTGATGAGACTGTACTCCTTTTCATCCACTGACAATTATACAACCTTGCTGAAGATAACTACCTATTTATACAGTATAGAGAGAAAGTTTTACACTCATGGCACCTCGTGTCTTGAACTTTTTATGCCATCAAGTTGCCATGTAAACTTTTGTAAACTGCAGGCATTGACTGTCTCACAAGTAAGTTTATTCCATCCATCTGCCACCCTAACCTTAGATCAGTACCATATAATAGGTAACACTTGCTATATCATGTAAGGAAATTGAACTTACAACAAGCTGTAGCCTTAGTTTGTTTATGGTTTCTCAGGTTTTGGGTAGGAAGAAACAATGTCCCAGATCCAGCAGACAGTTACTTATAGCCAGCAATGGTGGCTCTCATGATATTGAATAAGGAGATGTGATTGAGTTGCTGGAGTTCCAGTTTTGGGACTTTATCAGTGAGGAATTCATGCGGTTGGATCCAGAAAAACTTCATGAGTAAAGGGAAGAAGGAACATTTTCTACCACACACTAGTTTACAACTAAAGGATTATCATTTAGATGAGACTGTTGCATTTGCTAATGATGTAGATTCCAGCCATAGTGTTTTCTAGGCCATTGTTTCTTAACATTTTGAATCTTATGTTCCACAACTACTGTGTCGAAAAGTCCTGGTCCTACCTTGACAAAAATGAAACCCCATAAGTTGATGTGCATTTTAACACAGTACTATTTAGACTATTAATGCAAAATTCGAGATGATAGAAAATGCAATAATGTTGTTAGAAGTAAACTTTATCGACATATTTTTGAAAAATTAAAAATCTAATAGTAAAACTGAGATTATTCAGCCATTGATCAGTGAGTAGATTGGGGCTGCATTTTATTTGTAAGCATGCAGGTTCTTGGAGTAATGTTTGAAAGAGCAACTCAAAGACCTGCTTCAAATTTCATTTTTATGCTTACTGTTTTAAGGAATAGTTACTTACACAGATATACAGAAGAAATGTGTCAGATATATAAAAGTGTAATATTTCTTAATAGCTCAAATGCTACATTTTTCATGATCTGTCTTCACTTGAAGTCAGAAATTATCTTCAGCAAACTCCTGAATAATATTTTTTTTTGGTCATAGACCAGTTAAGTAGAAAAAACGTGAGGAGATTAAGATTGAAAATGCCCTATTTCCACCTAGATGTCTTTTGTCTCCCATCAGTGTTACAGGTTCCACCAATTAGTTGAGAAACACTGGTTTAAAGAGCTTACATATATTTACATATATTTAACATGGCAAAGGGGGTATTTATGTGGAAAGAAAGAGGCATGCTGCCCTAACATTGAACAACTTTTTCAAAAGATTTAGGAAAACTCCACTTCCAGTTGAATCAATTACTGAATCAGATAATTCAGGGGATGATTGGCTGTTGTCTGCATTACCTTTTTTTTTTTTTTTTTTTTATGTTGAAGGCTCCAGTCACAGACTAAAGTCCACATCAGGGCTGGGCCCTAATTGAAATATAGAGAGAATTAAGAAAGGGGGAAAAACAGTCTGGGAAAGTACTTACAAATTTTTGAGAAAGTGAAAAACATGTCTCATGAAATGAGCCAGGTCATAGTTATTGGGAAAGACATGAGAAGGAAGAGAGTTCCGAAGCTTTGACGTGTAGGGAAAGAAGCAGTTATCAAAACGGCTCACCTTTGAGTTCCTGATGGCCACACAATAATCATGTGATGCAGCAGCTTGCCGATTGTTCCATGGTCTAACTAGTGGTGGGGCACACAAGTAGCCAGCTCTGAGGAGCAAAAGCCAAAGTAATACCTACAGAAAAGGGAAAGTGAGCCAACATTGCAGTGTAGGGCAAGGGGGTCAAGTTTGGAAGTTGTGACATGGCAAATGTTGTTGAATCAGATAATTCATGGGATGGTGTAATATACATGAGCCTAATTGCCTCTTTATCCCTGCTTTCCATGCCACCATTACCTGATATTATAATCACCAGATTTTCTGGTCAGTTTATATTGATATTATATAGAAAAAAAGGAAAGTGTTGTAAATTGTTGTTGTTTCATGTATATTCCATACTTAACTTTTACTGTAGAAGGGTGTCAGTTGCTCAGCATATAATAATTCATGGTGCAGTAGGGTTTTCAGGATCAAAGTAATGATTGTTTAGGAACATCAGGTTCCTTGGAACACAGATACCAGTATAACACATGTCACTTGTTATCATGGCTTCTCTTGTTAGAGGATGATGATATTGGCTTTGCTCCATTTTATTTTGTCACAGTAGAAATTTCAGTTGCTCGGATCACTTACTTCATCCATATAGCATTCTGTCTTCATGCATAATTACCCAAAAGTTAGTAGATACTTCTATAAAGTCGTGTGATGTAAGATAATAGTTTTGCTGACTATAATGTCTGTGATGAGTGCCATATCACTTATAAAGAGGAAGTCAGTGGTACTGTTATTTCTTTGTAGTATAGAGATTGAGTAAAGTCAAGCTGTGTAGGTGAGACTGTAATATTGTGGTTGATTATGTTGTGGAACAGTTCCTCACAGAGTTTGGAAAATGAGGACGCCAATGATACTCTGATGTCATGGTATTTCCTGAAATAGGTACCCAGAAATATTTCCAAACTTAGTTTTGTGAAGTTCACTTCTTTGGATTATAATGTAAATACAGGGTTAGGAACTAGAATCCCCAAATGAATTGCCAAATATTGCTTGTAAAGTTTATTTACCCACAGTATAATCACAAAATTATTAGAAATTTATTCAAAGTACATGCAGTAAAGAAAAACACATTTCCAGGCCTCTAGAATTCCTCAAACATCATCCTCTGACACTGCCACCCCGACTCTGCTCATCATTTCAGTTCAGTTGTATGTCGGGAGGCTTCACCTTTCCATTGGCTCCTTCCTATATGTTTTATTATTTACTGTACTTTGTCATGCTCTGTTCTTGGGCATGAATATTACTTTTTAGTCTATTTTTTCCCATCTTTCTTCCTTCTTTCTCTGATGTGGATACCTCTGACTGCTCTGGACTTGGCTAGAGACCATAGTAAACTGAGGGAGTCCATTATTTTCCTGAGGGATCTAGGGTTGTGATTACACAATCATCTTGGATGAATAACTGAATATTATTGGCTGGAAGCTCAAGGCGGCTTACCTTTGCATCTGTCTCACGCATTTTGCCAAGTTGAAGGTTACAGTTTGTGTTTAGGGATAAAAAGGGCTTAGAAAATGTTTTCAGTTAGTATCATTATTGTAAATTTTGAAATATAAATTGAGATCCTTTTTGGGTTGGAGAAATGTAATTTCCTATAAAAATAGTGTCAAAACTGAAATGAAACCTTATTGTCTGATTGTGTTGAATGTGTGATAGCACCCATAATGTATCATTAGATATTTTTTTAAACCCATCCTTATATAGCTGCATAAGAAACTCCCTTCTTGGAGTTTTTACTTATCAGTTGTTTGGTTTTTGAAAATAATTTTGTGTTTGACTGTAAAAAGTTTTTTGTAACAACTGGTTTGAAAAGAAAAGTAGTAATATTTTTTCCATTATCTGACAAAAAAAGACAAAATCGAGCCCCCATCACCAGTTTTCTCATTTAGTACAGACTCATTTGATATCTAATTTACCAGTGAAATGGCAGGAGTTGTTAAATCAGACACAGTATAGTAGATTGTATCACGTTAGAGTGGTACAGTATACTGATGGTAAGCTACATTGTTTTGGATATATTACGTTCATGAGAGTTAGACTGGATAAATTTTGGTCAGGAATGTACCACCCATTATACAGTACCATGGGTCATGGCCTACCTGTCATCTCCCTCACCTATGCCAAGGCCTGGCTAACAGATTTTAATTCACCTTCCAACATCTGAAATAGTATTTTTATTTGCATTTCTTAGAAAAATTGGGATAATTTAGGAAGTCTTTAAATAGAAAAACTGAGGTAAAAACTTTATAATAAAAGGACACCTGTGTTTAGGGTGGTAGGAGGAAGAGTATAGGGTGGATTGAAGGATTTTCAGATTGGGAACTGTTTTAGCAAAAGACTGTATATCTTTATGTTTTTTTTTTTTTTCATACATATTCGCCTTTTCCCGCGTTAGCGAGGTAGCGTTAAGAACAGAGGGCTGAGCCTTTGAGGGAAAATCCTCACTTGGCCCCTTCTCTGTTCCTTTTTTGGAAAAGCAGAAACTGGAGGGGAGGA
>JAYMFT010308279.1:0-10152 GCA_038088735.1 Panulirus argus | reverse complement strand
CCTCAAAGGCTCAGTCCTCTGTTCTTAACGCTACCTCGCTATCGCGGGAAAAGGCGAATATGTATGAAAAAAAAAAATATATGTGTGTGTGTGCGTGTGTGTGTGTGTGTATACGAATATTGTGCATATGAATGCGCACTTCCATAGAACATACAAATCTCCAACAACCAGACTCGAAATCCAGAACGTTATGTGTAATAGGCGTAAGTGCTACTTCTAATTTATGATCACCCCTTATAGGTAAATGACTTCAAATACTAAGTAATCGAATACCAATCATCTCACATTGGTTAGCAATAGGGTCTAGATCGATCAAATCCCATTAGGCTCACACAACCAGCAGATATCATTTTACTGAACTTAACTGTATAAACGCTGAGGTGTATGATTACGAATATGGTGCATATGAACAGGCACTTCCATAGACCATACAAACCTCCAACAGCCAGGCTTGAATCTGGGACCTTATGTGTGGTAGGTGGGAGCGCTACTGCTACGATATGATCGTCCCTTATAGGGAAATGACTATTTGAATACTAAGTAATCGAATGCCCTTCATCTATATGCTATCTGCTGGTTGTGTAAGCCTGATGGGATTTGACCAGTATGGACCCCGTTGCCCACCGATGTGAAACGAAGAGTATTCAATTACTTAGTATTTGAATAGTCATTTCCCTATAAGAGGTGATTATATTCTAGCAGTAGCTCTCCCACCTACCAGTAGCTCTGCCGCTTGCCACGTATAAGGTCCCAGAATTAAGCCTGGCTGTTGAAGGTTTGTATGATATATGTGTATATATATAGGAAGGGAAAAAGAATAATTTTGGAGGAAGTGAAGCCCCTGTCTTTTAAAATTTGCTTGGTCATGATTATTGGGAAAGACTTGAGATGGTAGAGAGTACCAAAGCTTCAAGATGTCGGGAAAGAAACGGTTATCAGAACTACATGACTTGAGTTGCATATGGCCACACAGTAATTATGTCATTATTATGTAATCAGTTATATATTATGTATTTAATTATGATAGAAATTGGTTATTTTCATTACAGTTTTTATTTATGCACCTCCCTGAAGTAAGTACCCTATATGTGTGTATCAAACTGGTAGAGAGAGAAGTTGTGTATACTGATGATTGGCAGCCCATATATCATTCATATCTATCACCTCTTGGCAGCCTGTCTTAAGTGCTCTGTGCTGATGAAGTAATCCAAGATCTTACAAACTCTCAAATGGATTTTAGTAGTGTAAATGGACTGTTTCTTGGTTTTTCTATATTGTAATGTGAAGATTTTCAAATAGTAAGAGAAAAATACTTTGGATCAGACCTGAAAATCCCTGAATTGTTATAGTTGGGAGATTCCAACCATGAATGTGCCTTGGTGTTCTCTAGAAAGTTTACAGTTGCTTCACATACCTATAAAGAAATTTATAGAGTAAAAGGCTGATCATACAGCTGATATTGGATAGCTTTTTCAAAGAATAAGACAAATTTCTCTGCTTCCCTTTCCAAGTGCAACAGTTATCGAATCATATAATTCAAGGGTGTAACATAGACAAGCCTAGTATACTTGCCTCTCTCTCCCAGTAACCTTCAATCCACCCTTCAACCCAACCCACTGCAACAAGTCCTTACCACCAGCTCTCTCAGTATCAGTAAATTTTGTCTGATATATTTATGATATGGCAGCATTTGTTTACTCAGATAGCATAAGTTAAGTCATGTTAGAGTGTGTTATAGAAATAGTAAATTGTTTCAGATATTGTCCATACATAAAAGTTAGATAGGGACATCTTTGGTCAGGAATGTAACTAACTCCTTTTATAACATGGGTTTCAGTGGCTCATGTAACAACAGATTGAATTACTAGACTAACAGATCTTGGGAAAGTTACTTTGTCACTGTATGAGGGCCAGGCATAGATAAGAATTATTTTTTTTCATATGTTGCAAGTTGAAGCATATTGTCATAAATTGAGACATCCCTTAATTCTAGATTGTCTTAGGTCTGAAATGTTTTAACTCGAGAACCTGGTGAACTAACATGTATTACTAAATTTATTAACATTAAGATTAAAAATATTTATAAATTGAGCTTTTTACTACTTGAAAATTTGGTATATGGCATTCATAAACTGTGGTTAGCAAATTGGCTAACCATACTTTTCTTCCATATCAGAAAATTGCATGTGATGTTTACATGTAGAATGTAAGTTGAAACTTTTTATAGGAACAGTGCATCAGAAATCTGAATACTTTAAAAATCAGGAATGTGTATAGATGTGAAAATCAGGAATTTGTCTAGATATAGTATTTTGGTTTAGGCAGTACTTTTATTGTACCTGTATTGTATAGGTTTCACTTAACAAGCGATATTCATCATGAAAAAATTCATTTGTGAATTCTCATTCAACTAAACCCATCCTCCTTTAGGGACCCAAGTTAAAGTTGAGATGCTCCAGTCCAAAGAATTTATACACAAAAATTTACATACCAAAATGTAACCTAAAAACAATCACTTGGCAATCAGGGGTGTTACCCACTTTGCTCTTTCTTTTGATTTTCTTAGTTGATTTTTATATATACAGTTAATGAAACTAATCCCATAGCTCTGTAGATATCACTTATTTTTTTCACTCTTTAACAATCCCATCCATACATTCAGTTTCATCTCCAAGATGATGGTCTTCCTCTTTAACCTTGGAAGATTTGATCATTGTATCTCTTATGCCAGGTAAGTATCCTAATCCTTGGAGTGGTGCTCCTTGCTGTGGAAGCTGCCCTCATGGGACTTGTCACTGTTGGGGGTTGACTGTTGATATGATGGGGAAGAAATCAAAAGCATTGGATGTTCCTTATTGGAAACAGTAAGACTCCAAATCACCATCAAATTGTCTAGGCACACTTAATAATCAGGGCTTGGTCAGCTTGCCATTCATTTCTCTCTTTAGAACTATTGCTTGTTATATTGAGTGGACACTCATGCAGTGTGATTCTATACCCTGAAACACTAAACTCATTAAGATGAATTCATGATGTACAGAAACTCATTTAGTGAGACTTACCTTTACCTAGCACATTACAAGAAAAACAGAACGAGATGGATACCATCTTACTTGTGGCAACCTAGAACAAAGTTACTTGATGCCTAAGAAGTTAGGTTTTTCAGTGTATTTTTTTATGTTTATTCGGAAATACAGTAATCCCTCGATTTAAAAGATCGGGCAAATAATGATACATTAATTAGTAGTAATTGAAAAAAGAAATTTTAGAAAAGAAGAATAAAAATCTCAAACGCTGCACCATGTGCATTTCATATCGCACTTTTTTGGTAGCATGGTATATACTCGCTTTGTTTCAATCTCAGTCTGCCTCAAGTTATCTTGTGGTCAGGTTGTATTCAGAGATTTGTGACTTTATTTATGAAATAATTTTGCAATCCTTGCAATTCAACATGGCATAAAGTGATACAGGAGTTAAAAGAAAGTGTGTGAACTGTATATGGCATATTGTTTAAAAGAATTGTTACATTCAATTTAGCATCCTTTCGGCATTAATGGACACCTTTTTCCTCCTGTTAGTCCGTTAAATTGAGGAATTACTGTATAGAAAACTAAAAACATCTGGCAATGTCCAGGCCACAGTCATTCGATATTTTGGATCTTGTACCAGTATATAGTAAGCAAAATCCTTTCAGTAATGTAACAAGGACATTTTTGTTGTGAAAAAATATTGTAAATTGAAGTCAGTACCATTATTGTGATAATGATGTAGGAGAAATTTTCCTCCACATCATTACAATTGTAAAATTAACTTAAATTTAAGAATTTTCATAATAATGTCCTTGTAACACAAGTGAATGGATTCTGTTTAGTACTTATTAAGTATCAGTTAACTACTAAACAACAATTTTGCTTTAGAATTACAGTGATAACTTGAAGAACATCCATAAAACTAGATCTGCTGACAGGCAGAACATCAAAGAAAAAAAGCAGTAGAAGAGTTTTGTGTGTGAAGGTGGTGTGAATGTAGATTTTGGAAGTGTGTTTTTGAGTGCAGGAGTTCATGTTTCACCTACACACTGAATGTGGTTAAGTATGTGCATGGGTAAACTGTGAGACTTTTGCTTGATCCTTTTCATAATAGTAGGAACTGACTTAATGATATTTGGCAGATGTTTATATAATGTTTTATTTTGACTTTTATCTCCTAGTTATTTCATTTCTGAATTTTGAAAATTTCAGGAAAAGGGCGTGAAATATTGCTGAACACTCGGGATCTTGTTCAAAAGATGAATTTTGATGTTATATATGGAGACACAGATTCAATTATGATCAATACTAACTGCATTGATTATGACCAAGTCTTCAAACTAGGAAACAAAGTAAGTAATGCTACATATTTATAGTTTTGTCATTTTAGACCACATATTGCTGAAAAGATTTGACCATTACTAAGGTGGGTAAAGATGAGTGGGCATAAAACAGAAGTAAAGAAAAAGAATGTATTAATACGTGGATGAGTAAAGCTGGGCTTTAGCAAACATTACTGGATTATGTGCTAATTGCCAGGCATGCAAAGATGGGGTCACTGGATGTGAATGTGGTGAAGAGCAGCAGCTGAGATGACTGATCTTATCATGTTGGATGAGAGTGTGAATGTTTGTAGTGGCATTAAGGGGAGAGAAAATGACATGTGTGAAAGAAGTGAGCTTGGAAAAGAGAACTGTGTGCAGTGATACCAAGTGAGAGTGAGTGAAGAGTGGCATAGGATAAGAATAAATGAAACTTGTGGCATTAAAAGTATTTAGGCAAGTGTTGCTTGCCAGCATGGTTGAAGTGTGGCATGCAGAGGGTGAGAGGTAAGCATATCGGAAAGTGTAGTGAGTGATGGAATAAGGGAGTTAAACTACCAGAGAGAGAGAGAAGGGAGTTGTATAGATGGTGACAGAAAGGAAGAGATACCTACCTACTCATGAGTACAAGTACCTACAATGAGAGGTCAAACATAATGGCAGGGCTAGCGTGAAGCACACACCTTGCATGTAGAATAAGAATATTTTTCTCATATACCACCTGTATCACATAGGTATCTGTTCTTACTTTATCTGCGATTGATTTCATTCGCATGTCAAGTATTCTTTTAAATGTTTTTGTATATTGAAGAGTCATTCTAGCTTTCTGATTGGGCAGTCATATATTTTTGTCTTAATTTAATTTTGGTATGTTTCATGGCATTCTGAAAGACTTGATAACTACATCTTCCTTGATGAAATGTTTTCATATTTAACACATTTGTTTTATACCTTGAATTTGTTATCATGTGCAAATTATCACATCTTTTTCTTGTCTCTAGAGTATATATTTGCAGCTCTTTGAGCCTTTCATGGTAGTTCATGGTTCCATTCCTTTGATTTTGCTTATGCAGCACTTATGAATTTTCTCTAGTCTGTTTATTTCTGTTTGTTTCATTGGTAACCATACAACAGTTAGTTACCAATTTTGCTTCTTATGTATACATTAACATTAGCATTAGTAGGTTTCTGTCTCTTGTAGAGAAAGTTTTCCGAATAATACCACTCTTCATTCGACTTGATAGTGTTATATTCTCTGTATGGTCTTAGATATGTCATTTCTCTTTTATGAAGACACCCAAATCTTCTCTATTTGTTCCACTTCCTTTGTTGGACCTTTAGAAGTACCTCTATTGTATTTTTCCATGTTTTATAACTTATATGCTCAAATTCTATTTCTTTTTTTCTTGTGTACATGTTTACTTATCCCACATTGAGTGAGGTAGCCTCAAGAACAGATGACTGAGTCTCACAGGAAAAATCACTTGTCTCCTTTCACTGTTCCCTCTTTTGGAAAGTAATAGAGGAGGGAAGGGTTTTCCATCTCCTTCCCCCTCCCTTTTAGTCACCCTTTATGACACAAAGGGAATATGGAGGTAGAGTTCTTTTTTCCCTGTCCTATCTCCATATCTGTCAATATCTTTACAGTAAATAGATTTGATATATACATGTCCGCTAAAACCCTTGTCCACTACAGACAAACTCTCCCCCACTCACAGTACCACAAGAATAAATAAAAAAGTTATGATTACCTTTTAATACTTTGTCATCTCTCCTTTTGCTTTGATTTCCATTTGCAGGTGTCTGGGCATAGAACTGTCAAGGTTCCTGAAGTAATCTAGGACCATGATTTGGGTCCAAAGGGTCTTATTCTTCTGAATGAGGCGAGGCACTAATGGAGTGTTACAGGAAGCAAGCTTGACTTTCATCTGATTTGAGCAGTTTTTAATTGGATTATGGTCTGGGAAGTTCATAGGCTACTCTAGTAGTTGAGCATTTCTCTCTGACAACCAGTTCATCACATTTCTAGCCATCTGGCAGGGGGGCACTATTCTGCATAAAGTGATCACACCCATAAACCTCATAAAAAGGAAGATGGTCCTATAGCCCCATAATGTACTATTCTCCATTCATTATAGTGCTTTTAGGTAAGAAGTACAACCCTCCCTTACCCATTGCAGCACTGAAACAATCCCAGATCATCACACTATCTGGGTGTTTCACCATACCAGTGAAACGAGTCATACCGGCTGGCACTGGAACCCTCTGGCCTCCTTTCCCTCCACGGCCTTGACTGCACACACGTGAAGGAACTTTCATTGGAAAATATCACCTTACTCCTCAGTTGCTCACTCCAGTCTTTGTATTTCTTTGCAAATGCAAGTTGTTGTGTTTCAATTCCTTCATAAGCAGGGGTTTGGCAGCTTCCTTGTTGGAGGGAATGTGAAGGTCTTTTTGCAAGCATTGCTGAATGGTTCTTTGAGACATTTCCTGGAAGTTTTGGATGGTTTTTCTTGAGTCTGGTGCCTAAAATGTAGGTTGCTTCAATATTTCTCATCTTTGGAGGTTATCTGTAGATCAATAAGTCTTCCTTAGGTGACCAGGGATAAGTTTTGGTGATGGGATGACATTGTCAGAGAGGCCAAGAGCTCTAGCACACAGTTGCTTGATTGTGCATTTTGAGTGCACAGTATGCCTAGAAATCCCATATGCACCCACATTTTCTTGCTTCCAGTTAAGAAATTAGACACTCTCCTCCTTACAAAAGTAAGAGCTAGTCATCTTGAAGCTCAGGTGGGATAATTACAGTGCTTAGAGCTGAATTTCTCAAAATGAAGTGGCAGCTGGAAGTAAAGAAATAGAATCCTACCCTAGAGATAGCTGAAAGCAGGTTGCTGGTACTCACACCATTAGAAACGTTGGTCTCAGCAACCAGATGTACGATGATTTCACCCTGACAGTGTCATGTGCTTTCTGTCTATCTATATTTCTGATGCCTGTTCCCTTTGGGAACTCCCTCAAGAGGGTGGCCACAGCAAAAGAGTCTCCTTAACTTTTGGACTCCAGTGCCTCATTTTAACCTTTAGTGCCTCACCTTTCACAGGCTAGTGGCAGAGGGCAACTCTAGCATAGTGTTTTCAGAGGCTTCATATGTTTTTACCTGCAATGAACCTTAGCTGTATATTGCCTTTGAAAATATATGGGGTGGACAAGGTTTTCTGTGGACACTGTATATAGTCTTTCTCTGTAATCAGTTTTCTGTTTATCTTGAATGAGGAAAGAGTACCATACTCATGGGTTCCCATCTCATGAACATTCTCTACTGTCATACAGCTTCTTAGATTTATGTATGATCTCTGCATTAACCATGTCAACATTCATTTTATTCCACTCACCCTCCCTTCATCCAATGAAATTACCCTAAATACATCTTTTTTGATTAGTTTCTTGCTCAGTTTCATGATGCTTCCTCTTATTATCGTATTATTATATCTTTTGAACTGTTTGCTGTCTACATCTTTGTTCTGTTTTAAAAACTTAATGGTTGTAATCAGGTCACCCCTCACTCTTCTCCCCAAGATGGGTAGATTTAAAACCTTTTGGGAGTCTAGCAATTTTGGTATCATCCTTGTTGCTCTCCTATGGACCATCTCCATTAGTTTTTTGGGCTTCTATAAAAGCATAAAGTAATCACACTGAGAAGAATATTGTAGTCTTGGCCTTATGTATGATGTCAATAGCTTGCTGACTAATTCCTTATCCCTGATTTTAAATGCTATTTTAATGTTTTGCATTCCTGACTGAAGTATTCACAGGCCACCTAGGGTCAAGCACATGGATTTCAATCCTGGTTTTGGCAGTCAATCCACAGTCAACCCAATTGTTCATCTGCCCCTAGGGACTGGTTGATAAAAAGGGTTCCTAGCTCAGACCTGAACTTGGCAGTGAATGGAACCATTGAAGCGAAAGTGAGTCATAAGGTGGGGGAAGAGGCCAAGTTTCTGGGAGCGATGAAGAATGTGTGGTAAAAGAGAACATTATCTTGGAGAGTAAAAATGGATATGTTTGAAGGAATAGTAGTTCCAACAATATTTTATGGCTGCAAGGCATGGGCTATAGATTGAGTTGTATGGAGAAGGGTGGATGTGTTGGAAATGAAATGTTTAATTACAGTATGTGGTGTGAGATGGTTTGATTGAGTAAGTAATATAAGAGTAAGAGAGATGTCTGGTAATAAAATGAGTATGGTTGAGAGAGCAGAAGAGGGTGTGTTGAAATGTTTTGGACATATGGAACGAATGAGTGAGGAAAGGTTGTCATAAATGATATATGTGTCAGAGGTATGGGGAACAAGGAGAAGCAGGAGACCAAATTGAAGGTGAAAGGATGGAGTGAAAAATATTTTGAGCAATTGGGGCCTGAACATGCAAGAAGGTGAAAGGCATGCACAGAATAGAGTGAAAGGGAATGAATGATGTGGTATGCTGGGATCGACTTCGTGTCAGTGGACTGAACCAGGGCATGTGAAACGTCTGGGGTAAACCATGGAAAGGTCTGTAGGGCATGGATGTAGGTAGGGAGCTGTGGTTTTATTGCATTACATATGACAGCTAGAGACTGAGTGGGAGCGAATGTGGTCTTTTTCATCTGTTTGCTGGTGCTACCTTGCTGATGCAGGGGATGGCGATACGATTTCCTGTGGGATGGGGTGGGGTCAGGAATGGATGGAGGCAAGCAAGTATGAATGTGTACATGTGTATATGCATATGTATGTATGTATATATGTATATATTGGTATATATATGTATGTATTATGCATATATGTGCACGTATGTATATATGTGTGTATATGACTGGATGGATCTTTCTTTGTCTGTTTCCTGGCGCTACCTTGCTGATGCAGGAAACAGCAATCAAAAATAGATTTTTATAATTATTATTATTATTATTATTATTATTGCTAATTATTATTTGATCACTTTTTTCCACACTTTTTTCCACATTAGCGAGATAGCACCAGGAAACAGACGAAGAAAGATGTATCCACCGACATACACACATACATACATACATGCACATATATGCATAATACATGCATATACATACCAACTGCAGTTTCTCACTCGAATCAGCCACCATCGGCAGCAACAATTGACTCACTTCCCAGGCCCTCTCATCCCTAACAGACTGCATACTCGCCCCTCTCTCTCCAAAACTCTTCCATTTACCTCCCTAACCACCCCATCCATAAACAAATTAAACAACCATGAGGAAATCACACACCCCTGCCACAGAACGACCTTCACTGGGAACAAATCACACTCCTCTTTACCTATTCGTACACATAACTTACACCCATCATAAAAACTTCTCACTGCTTCTAGCAGTGTACCTCCGACACCATATATTCTTAAGATCCGTCTCAAAGCCTCTCTATCAACCCTGTCATATTCCTTCTTCAGATCCATAAATGCCACATACAAATCCATCTGTTTTTCTAAGTATTTCCCTCTTACATTCTGCAAAGCAAACACCTGATCCACACATCCTCTACCACTTCTAAAACCGCATTGCTCCTCCCCAATCTGATGCTCTGTACATACCTTCACACTCTCAATCAGTACCCTCCCATACAGTTTTCTAGGAATACTCACCAAACTTATACCTCTGTAGTTTAAAAGGGGCGGGAGCGGGGGGCTGGAAACCCTCCCCTTCTTGTATTTGAATTTCTAAAAAGGGAAACAGAAGAAGGAGCCAGGCAGGGAGTGCTCATCCTCCTCGAAGGCTCAGATTGGGGTGTC
>JAYMFT010308268.1:0-10152 GCA_038088735.1 Panulirus argus | reverse complement strand
TATATATATATATATATATATATATATATATATATATATATATATCCTTCCAGCCACTCTCGTGCCTATTTTTTCCTTTCTGATGTTTCTGTTATTCCTAACATAAACAACTTTCGCAACAATTCTGTAGAGCATATTAACAACCTCGAGGAGTGAGCTGAATAATTTAATGACATCATTGTCTGCGTTGATCGTAGCTGTGTTAAACATCTCCTGTTTGCTGTATCTTAGTCGACTGATTCTGATTTCAAGAAGCTTTTGCCTATTTTCTTATATCTAGATTTTTTTTTTCTGTTCTGCTTATGATCATTAGTTAATGTTGATCAAAAGATCGGTTTACACAATCTTTTGTTCCTTCCTCTCGCCTATTTGCTGATGTTTCATTGTTTCTTTGAATTTTCCCAACGACATGACATTGCCTTCCGATTGAAGTGTATAATGGTCTGGCCTCTGACCTCAGAGCCGTACCTATAGGTTGTACTATCGTGCTCAAAGGTCGTACCACCATAGTGCTCAAGGGTCGTACCGTTGTGCTCAGGGGTCGTACCGTTATGCTCAAGGGTCGTGCCGTTGCGCTCAAGGGTCGTACCGTTGCGCTCGAGGGTCGTACCGTTGTACTCGAGGGTCGTACCGTTGTACTCGAGGGTCGTGCCGTTGCGCTCGAGGGTCGTACCATTGTGCTCGAGGGTCGTACCGCCGTGCTCAGTGGATGAAGGTTGTTCCGCCCTCACCAGAAAGACATAGGCGCCAAACTAACCCGATTGATATAATTATATGCAGAGACGGGTAATAAGTATGCACTTTACATCTCCGAGGACAAAAACACTATTAGCTTCCCCTTCAAGGACGTTGCGCGAAAGGGATATAAAAACATGACACAGAGAGGAGGCGCCGCGCGCGCGAGCGCACCCAGAGCTCAAGCGCAGTAGGAGAGAATATTATCCCTCCAGCAAGAGCGGGAGCCGAAGGCGGGTCACTTGCTCGACCACGGACGCATTCAGTGCACAAGAAAGGATTGAAAAAACAAAAAAAAAGACGTCTAATAAAAGCGACTGGTGATCCTTAAACTAAGCTTATTAAGCGGCTGGTGTTCAGTAGGCTAAGGTATACAGATTGATGTTCCTTATATTAAGCTTTGAAAGCGGCCGATAATCCTTAAGTTAAGCTTGTGAGGTGACCGATGTTACTTAAACTAAGCTTATAAAGCGACTCGTGTTCCCTAAACTAATCTAACGTCATTTAATATAAGCATACGTAACAAAGAAATACATTTTACGAAGAAAACGAGTTTTTCTTTTTTTGGGGGTTCAAAAAAAATGAAATAAATCTTAGGGAGTAACTATGTCAATCTCAATTGAGTAACAGGGAATGTATCACTATGAATGAAAATCTGAAAGTAATAAGGACTAGAAAAAGGCAGCGAAGATGGTGGTTGAGATAAAGAGGCTGAGTTACAAGGGTAGGGTAGGGTAGAGTATACAAGTCAGCCAATCATGGATGGCAGAAGAATAAAAGAGGACTTAATTACAACCTTTTTGATGTTTCTCAGTCACACTGATAATGCTGACAGTGAGCAGGTCTAACACTACAAAACCAGAGCAACCAAAGGTCACAACAAGAAAATAAAAAGAAACATTTTGAAGAAAAAAAGAGCATGTAGATCAGAAGTTAAATAAAGAGAATATTTATCCTCGGTAATGTATTAAATATCTAATGACGAAGAAGAGGTTTTTGAGCACACGCACAAACACATGTTCAGGGATTTAACTCCAGCCAAAGTTCCCTTTCATGTTCAGATGACTTTCCCCTGGCCTTCAGGTAGATTAACCCCTTTCCTCCTTGTGGCCTAGAGCTCTCATGCCTTTCCTTCGTCATACAGCTTTCAGCAGATTTCCTCCTCCCAAAAATATGTCCGACCTAATTCTCTGGTCTTAGCGTCATCTTGTTTTCGAGTCATACACCTTCTTTCTCTAATCACTTTAAGCAGAGCTTCTTTGCTCTGTTGTTTCACCCAAATTACATCCATTAGTGTCTTTTCTAAGTCCTCATTTCAGGGCTTTCCAAACATACGGAAGTATATGATCCATATCAAAGATCTTTATTGTCTTTAGTCTTTTAGCTTCAGGTCAGACTAATCTGTGAGCAGCCTATGTTGAAAGCAAATGTGCCACTTTTTTTTTTTTTTTCTTTTACATTTCCAAAGCAAGATATTCACACTTCGTAAATACTTTATTTTTTTCTTCGGATGTTTGATTTTCAATGCGCATTGTTACGACTCATTTTTTTTTTTACAGTTCTCGTTAATTTCCCTCTTGAAATGTCATCAATGGACAAAAAAATGAATGCTACAGTCTGTTTCTTCGAGAACCTTTTCTCGATCCAAAAATTCATAATTTCCCTGATTCAAGAAGGAGGACTTTGTTGAAGCAGGAATAATTTTATAGAAAGGGGGAGGAAGCCTAATATATATATATATATATATATATATATATATATATCCTAGCAGTATGAAGTCACTGTTTGCTGTACATTTTACACTTTGATTAAAAAAACCTTCGAATCACTCATATTATTCCGGCGCTCCCTGACCTTGAGCCACAGTCTGTTTGCTCGACATAGTCTAGAATTATTCATACATAATACTGATAGCAATGAATGCGCAGGATCAACGAAGGAACTCTGATTTTGTTCTGCAGAGGAGGAAAAAAAATTAATTGTGACTTAGCCGAGTGCTGTCCAGGTCTGCTTGACTAACATTTCTACTTGACTCTGACTGGTGTCTTCTCCTGCAGGCGGGTATGGGTGGCTGGTTCGGCTCCTACTCCTTCCTCTGCCAGCCATGTGACTTCTCAAACAGCCCGGAGGCCCTCAGGGTAAGGCAGTGTGCTTGCTTGCTTCTGTCTGCCTGTTCTCCTCCGTGCCGTATTTGATGTTTCATTTGATGTTAGAATCATACCCTGGTAAAGTTTATGAGCAAAGGTGTTGACGCTTGCGTTTAATCTTCCCCCCAACAGATGGTTAATGTTGCTGTATGGTACAACATCTCCAAGTTTATTGACTTCTTGGACACGGTGAGTAGACTGTTTCTCTCACTGTAAAAACAAATACTGTTGTGTTTCTCTCACTGTAGCACCGAATACTGTAGTGTTTTTCTCACTGCAACACCGAATACTGTAGTGTTTTTGTCTGTAACATCGAGCACTGTAGTGTTCCTCCGTAACAGTAAGCACTGTAGTATTTCACTGTAACATCGAGTACAGAAGTGTCTGTGAAGAAGAGAAACACTTGTGTTTCTCTACTTTTTTCCTTTGTGATGAAGGTTCCCCGTACATTTATCCTTAAGATTCAAACCATCAAATGTTTCCTGATAATCCTCGTAAGAAATCTAAATCATGGTTTTTTCCCCGTGATATAAGAAAAATGCATTATCATTCAGAATCTCCACAGATCAGTCGACTGCATTATTCTAAAGAATCGTGGTAATTCTGTCCCTTGTCATCCGGCAGTTGTTCTTCGTCCTGAACAAGAAATACAACCACATCTCACTGCTCCACGTTAGCCACCACGCCCTGATGCCGCTTGGCCTGTGGTATGGGGTCCGCCACGAACCAGGTACGTATACAGTGTACAGACTCTTCCTAACCGTCTGGCCTTGGGAGGTACTGCTCCCTGCCTGCCAGCCAGGCGTGTGTGTGCGTTTGTGTGTGGAAGACCTCGTCCCTGCTCGTGGTCGTCCTATACCCGTTAGGTGTGTGGAAAGATCTCATACTTCTCTCTCTCTCTCTTGTCCTCTGGTGGTCCTCCACCGTTAGCCAGATGTGTTTGTGTGTGTGGAAGACATCACACCTGTTCATGTGGTCCTCCAGTGTTAGCCAGATGTGTGTGGAAGACATCACACACACACACACACACACACACACACACACACACACACACACACACACACCTGTCTGTCCTAGCGGTCCGGGTCTTAAGAAGCCAAGCTTACAGCTTTTGACTGCACTTGAGTCTGTGACCATGGTTAGTGGCGACACAGCAAGAAAAAAAAAAGGAGAGAGAGAGAGAGAGAGAGAGAGAGAGAGAGAGAGAGAGAGAGATGGACGTGAGGTAATGACGAGACTTTTTTTTTGGGGGGGAAGGGGGTAGAGAGAGAGGTTTGAGGTTCTCCCTGAGTTTCTTAGGTCCTCATCAGCCCTAAAAACTCAGCCCCCTAAGGGTTTCAAACCCTAACTCATCTCCCCTTTAGGCTTCCTGTTGACACTGACAACTATTACGACGTGTATGGAAAGTTGGGAAGTATCACTTCTCTTTTTTTTTTTTCTTGTAGTACACAAACGCGAGGGATCCTTACGTGTCTCCAATGTCCTGGAAGACTGATGGACTATAAAAGAATCGTGGTGAATAAGAGAGAAAGAGGCGCCTGGGTAACGTTTATCCTGGAAAACATAATTGATGACAGAGAGGTTATTTTTTCTTGTGTGTGTGTGTGACAGTCAGTATGCCAAGGTTAATTCTGCCGCTGGCTAAAGGGTAAAACTGAGTCTTATTGTTCAATTTTTTTCTGTGTTCGCTGGTGTTGGGTTGATTCGCGGATGTTCATTAATCGTTCGTATGAAGAACATATAACAACAGATTTTTAAGAGATGTATGTCCAACACTGTACAGTTCTCGTGGTTTAGGGACTGGAGGTGACCGATGCGAAGGAGAAAAGTAAAATGAAAATGGGAAAGTATGAAAGAAAACATGAGTAATAAAAAATGGGGAGGTATGCAAGAAAACGTGAGTAATAGAAAATGGGAAAGTATGCAAGAAAACGTGAGCAATAGAAAATGGGAAAGTATGGAACGAAACGTGAGTAATAGAAAATGGAAAATATGCAAGAAAACGTAGTAGAAAATGGGAAAGTATGGAAGAAAACGTGTTATAGAAAATGGGAAAGTATGAAAGAAAACGTGAGTAATATCATTCCATAGCACTGAGGTAACAGATATTAGTCACACTGGTATCAATGTACCTGAGAGGCCAGGGTGAAACTCACTGTCAAAATCTTTAATGAAACTCCAAATAATAATGATCTTTAATTTTCGTTTTTCCTCCTCCAAACGGATCCAGTGACCCCAGGAGATAACTGTCACGAATAAGGTCATTCAGAATACCAAACCACTGAATGACCTTATATAAACAAGGCTAAGATCACTGTTGTTGAATACAAAGTTTCATAACCCAGAGAAGCCGTTGGGTGAAGAAGTAAGGTCTAGGAAGACCTAAAAAATATCTGAAGGACTAAGGCAAGTTCTGAGCCAAGGAGATTTGTTTCTTTTTTTTTTTTGCGAGAAAATAAATAGTTGAAGTGTTTACTGACAAAGATAACAGTAGTAGGGGGTGGTCTAGGTACTTATATGATTTGCGCTTGGAAGATATAAAATGCGAGAGCCTTCTAGTGATTTCTTTTCGTCTTTCTAACCCTGTCAGCGGGCAAATAATCGTGCTAAATATTTGCCCTGTAGGTGCTAAAGCTGTGACTTTTATTTTTCCGCTGTATGTGCAGAGGCTAAACACACCGCCTTCCTCTTTTTCTACTGGTATTGGAGGAACGATGCACAAGGGAAGACGAGGACGAATGCGTGATGGTGCCAGTGTCAGAAATGCAGGGAACGACAACTCCTCTCTCTCTCTCTCTCTCTCTCTCTCTCTCTCTCTCTTTAAGAAGATGGGTTTCGGGTTAGTTTCATAGTACAGGTACCGAGGCAGGGGCTGAAACTGGTGTGGACTTTCATGGGGTCAGCTCACAGAGTCGTCATGTACACCCGAATGTTGTTTTTGAGCTAATGATTTTATCAACAGCTAAAGGTCTTTGAGGCAGACTCCATACCAGACGTGTAGTAGTTAATTAGTGCCACACAAGCTAAGGCAGACATGTCAAAAGAAATATATATATAATGGGAATTACAGGATCTTTATATGGGAGAGGGTGATAAGAAAGTGATATGAATAATTCGTAGCAAGAGTTTACCTGTGTATGTTATTGATTTGGAAAAGTTCAAAGGGTTTTGCCTTGTTAATCAACAGGAGGATTTTGTTTACGGCTCCCCGGACAAGTTCTGGATGGCGGTGTACAGCACACAAACACACGGCTTCGTTGTCATTTGTAGTCAATATCACGTTCTCTTAACTCTGATAGACAACTTACTTGTATTCATAAAACAGTTATGTTTATGTCTATTCCCTATGAATAATCCTGCCTGTAATCCAGGCAGAGTTATGTCTATGCTCAACTATATTCTCCCGGTACATTTGCAGGTGGCCAGACAACGTTCTTCGGGTTCCTGAACGCCTTCGTCCACATCGTGATGTACGCTTACTACCTGCTGGCGTCCATGGGTCCCCGAGTTCGACCATACCTCTGGTGGAAGAAGTACCTCACTACCTTCCAGATGGTCCAGTTTATAATGATCTTCGTTCATGCCTCACTGGTAGGTAGCGCGACTCACTCCCACAACAGACGCGTCAATGGGGAATTAGCACGAACACTCGTGTGTGCTCACAATTCGTATTCCCGAGCACTGGTGAGATTAGATGTCTGTACTTATGAAAAAGATGCACCCAGAGTAGTGGCAGCACCATGACTCTGTCTTCAAATAACTGACGTGCTCTATACACTGGTATCAGACTCAGTGTCTTATCAAGATAAGCTACGATCGTTAGGCAACATTTCACATACATTCATTTTCCGTCATGTTACGCTAATAGTGCCAATTAGACAGTATCACTCAGACACATCCCCATAGCTCCTTGCTTACCTTTTCACTTCACACACAGAGTTGATTTGTCAAGTGAGACCAATGTCCTCAGTCATACCTACTCCATTGAAAATGCAGTGAAACACTTCCTCTGTTATCCAGACACGTGTCATTTACATCAGTCTATTATGCTATGAAAAGCATTCATGTTATTGAATTGTCCTCATTTATATTCGTAAGATTCATTGGTCATAAATCATTTTGTGTGTACAAAATGTCTCTGCCAAATCCAAACCCTAATCAATCCTCTAACACTCCTCTAACAAGAGGATGTTAGAGATCCCAGTATCTAGAACAGAAAAATATAAGTACTTGTCAATATTCCTTTAGTTAGGTTTGTTGCACTGCCATATAACATTAGGTAGATGGATAATGAGGTGTTGCGGACACTCGCCTGAAGGTGGTAACACCGCGAGCGAGAGCGGCCATCTTCGACTAGGCTATACCAACGTCTACGGACGGCAAATAGTATAGCATCGTCGAGGACCTTCTCGCCATAGTGAAAACCCACCATACCCTCCTCCTGCGTGGGGCGCAGCCTCAAAGCTTCAGGAGTCCAGGGAGATTACATTATGATAATGACAGCATGGATAATGAGGTGTTGGTACCTTCTCCAGACCATCGTCACTGGCTGTCCTGTAGGGATCCCACTGATGAGAGTGGTGCTCGTCCTCGCCGTCATGTTCTTGCTTCTCTTCACGGACTTCTACATCAAGGCCTATAGACAGAAGGCCAAGCGGCAGGTAAGAGAAACCAATTCTCTCTGATGAGAGACTATTCTTTTTCTCTCTATCATTTGCTAAGTGTAAATATAGAATTCTTACCTCAAAACGCCGTTGTATGGGTGATTAAGACTTTGTATATACGTTCTTTTGGCTAATCACTCCGTATATGAAGTATGCATCCTGTCATATTACTTTAACCCGTTCAGGATGACAGTAGAACCCTTGATTGTGATGACCTGGCCTTTGACCTCACCCTTAATAGTTGGGTCAAAGGGTATACCGACACACAAAAGCCTGGTGTCGTCTTGTTCAAAAACTCTATTGCCGTCTCGCTGATCAAGATTAGCATAAAATAAGTCTTCCGCGTCTTTACCTCCATCTCTTTGTCTTCCCTCAGGTCACCAGCAGTCTGAGCAAGATCCCCCAGTACCTGTTGTATCTCCTGGGTGAGGCGCAAAAAGGACACCACTACAGTGGCCGGTGGATGGAATCTTCCAACAAGACAGTCGATGCGGTAATCAAGCCCTCAGCAAGATCGAAGGGTCTCGCAGACGCCGGCGAGGGATACCACGACTTACGAAGTCGCCCACACAACAGCTAGATTATTATACTAGGCTTACCCTATACAATGCATTCCATAAGATAGCTTAATCTACTTAGAATAGACGGAACAGTGCTACTCAGTCTAGACTAACTGGTTTAGAACAGTCAGTGCATGGGAGCCTAAAGCTAGACTAACGTGCTTAGAAGAGGCAGAGTATACTTATCGGACTAGGCTACCTAGAAGTTAATGAATAGACAAACTAGAACGAAATAATGCCCGACTATTTAGATCGGAAAAAGAAAACTGGACTTAAAAGCACAAACTGTTCAGGATCATCTTAACCAGTCATCCAACTGGTCGAAGGAGATAAGGATAATTAGGCTGTACTAAAAAACAATTAAAACTGTACATAGATTAACAACACTAGCTCGACGAGACTACAATACACCTGTTACTGGACTCTGTGATAAAAGATATTTTGTATAAGTGTGCCTGTCGTGTCGTTAAACCATTGTTACAGCGAACTAAATAACTAACCCTTTCTTCAAACTAGTATACTACTTCTCCACATAATCGTCAATATATATATATATATATATATATATATATATATATATATCACAATAACATACTATCTACCACACGCCAGTATGACATACAATTCTTTGTATTTTTGAGAATATATATATATATATATATATATATATATATATATATATATATATTGTAAGTATTATCTGTATGTTAGTTTGAAATGGATGATAACTGAACGGTATGAAACAGTATTATTCTGTATTGGCATTATATACTTAAGCAATGCTGATGATGCAGTTACATTAAGGCCATATAGATTTAAGATAATAGAAAATAAAAAAACAGAATACGGAAGACTGAAGTATTTTATACCAAAGTGGGAACTCCAAACATAACCCTATCAGTGAATCAAGGCGTTTTCTAACACGAAGTTCATTGACTCTGTACTGGACGTTATTGCATTTTGCAACCACCCAAGTCTTCACAAGCTTGTGGTTCATCACTGCATGTATTTAACACAGTTGGTTGGTTAATTAATCATTTGCAGGGTCACTTAGAACATCAAGTTAAAGTTATTTCCACCTTCCGAAACATCCTTAATTGTTTAAAGCGTGTTTTTATGAACAGAAAGCCTTTCTTTGCTAAGCATATGTCCCGGGGCATCAAACACACAGCCTTGGTAAGGAAGTAATACTGAACGTATAAGATAAATGTTCTAGGTAGGAAAACGAGGTCATAACACACTGCAAGATGATGTACACTACTTGTAATTCAGACTAACATAACACCAGATTATTAATAAATCACTAAAAAATTTTAACAAAAAGTATAAGTACAGTGATACTCAACAATCAGTTTCTACAAATGTTTTCCATATAAACCAGCATCACAAGCCTGCAAACAAAACCTGACAAATAAAGTTTTTGTAACAGTTGTCAACATACAGAATTTGGACAACAAATTTTGTGCACAAGACAGGAAACAGAATATAATCACTTTTGGTACAAATTTGAGCAAACAAAAACCTTTATCCGCTTAAAAATTATATTATTATATTGCCTGCGTAGAACCTTATTCTGAAAAGAAATTAATAGTAGTAGTAATAACAGTATGGGCGAATCGTTACAAACCACAGCCGTAGATTTTCATTATCATCATAAAGGAAATCTTATTTTCTAATTCTCTGTAACTGGACTGGTCGACACTGACCAGATATGTACACCTAGCACCAAGACTTATGGGAATGTATGGAAGTGACAAACTGATAAAGGAAATAGAAAAAAGAATTATATGACGTGGGTATAACTTATCGTTGACAGCCTCATAGGTTGATTCTGGAAGCTTACAGGTCTAGAAATCCAAGCAGCCAACCAAATGTTGGTAAAGAAAATGGTAACGAAAGCATTTGATTGTTGTTTTGATATTACCATCCAAGGGAAAACGTGTATACATTCATAGATGGCAATTATTAGTTAGTTATTTCAAAAGACATGGAAGCAGAATGAAATTTCAACAGCACAAAATTAACGAAGAAGAAAATTTATATATA
>JAYMFT010308257.1:0-10152 GCA_038088735.1 Panulirus argus | reverse complement strand
GAAAAGGGTGTGAAAGAGAGAGAGAGAGAGAGAGAGAGAGAGAGAGAGAGAGAGAGAGAGAGAGAGAGAGAGAGAGAGAGAGAAGGATGAGTCTTATTAGAAGTGTCCAATGTCCTCCTGGACCCTCTACACAGACTTAGCTGTTCTTCAGACACGTCTTGAGTCCGTAGGGCCTAATTCACCTCCTCAAATTCACATTTTCTTTCGGTCTAATTAGCATAGTCTTCTTCTTAGAAATCCCGTTTATCGTTGAAGATTAAAGGCTAATAAGAATTATGAATTTGATATGATGATACGATACTGCCTGAACATAATTGTGAGTCAGATCAAATTTACTTTTAAGACATATTAAACTTTGAAAGTTGATGGTAGACTGTTCAAGTTTGTGTTTCGAATATGTACACGTATAAGCAAATAGTGTTTATGACTGTATACGCGTTCATGTATCAAACTGGAAATGTGTCTCATAAGCAAAGGAAGTTCACTGTCGATGAGAAGAAAAATATGTAAAGCCATGATATGATAATTCAAGGCACGCCATAAGTGATCCCGACAGAGCTATTTCTACCGCTGGAACTAGTCTATCTCTGCAGCTCTTTCACAAGTATTCTGTATCTCTGAGAGTTTGACTAATATCTCTCAGACGTCCTCTGTACCTCTCATACGCCTTCTTTATCTCTAATGTGTCTCTGTATCCCGCTGACGTCTTCTGTATCTCTTGAAAGTAACCTTACATCTATAGGCATCTTCTGTGCAGCATTTCCTAGACGTTATCTGTGTCTCATATATGTTTCCTCACCTCTTAGAGGTCTCCCGCCTTTCTCAGAAATGTCATGTAACTCTCAAACCTCTCCTATATCTCTCAGGCGTCTCCTGTAGCTCAGAGACGTTTCTTGCATCTCTTGGAGGTCTCTAGCATCTCTCATGCATCGTCTTTTGCAAGTCTCATGCATGCCCTATAACTCCGAAACGTCTCCTGCATCTTTCAAGGCGTCTCCTGTAACTCAAAAGATGTATCTTGTATCTCTTAGGGGTCTCCTGTATCTCTCAGATGTCTCCTACATCTCTCAGCCTTGCCCCTGTGCCTTATTTATTCTGCTCTCCGGCCCGCCAGTGTTCACATTATCATTCCTCCCACTCGAGAAGCTGCCTCTTCAGTTTTTACTTTACTTCGTCTTGCGTTTGTTCACTGTTCGCGCAAGTCCGTTGCTCTTCAGACCGGATCCTATTGGTGCCAGGTTGAGGTGACTTCTCTTGTTCATAGAATATAGCTGAGTTGTTATTCATTCCTTGGACAATGACAGTCTCATTCATGGAATAAAACGTAGAGCCTTTTTCGTCTATCTCTTTATCTCTCTGTTGATCCACATATCTACTCGCCTTTACATGAGATGGGTAAAAGTAGCCATCTTTTGTGGGAATGATTTCTATAGACGTTGTATCCAGGTCCCCCAGGCTTGCAAGAGGTAAGGGTACCAAATTACATGTGGTACAATTGCTACCAAGATACCCTGAAAAATTATCTAATTCGAGATTCGAACACAGAAATATTTCATCTACGTGAAATTGAATAGATTTCTGTATGATACGCAACATGTATTTCTCTCTAAAATCAAATGTTTTCATATCATTTCATGTTATTTCCAACTGAATACTAAATCCGTGTAATACATATTTATTTTTCAGCCAGTGATCCCTGACCGGAGGAAGTGAAGCTTCGGACATTGTGTTCGAGGCATATCGAAGCAGCAGGTTTAATATTTGCTACCTAGCCATGTTGGTTCAGTGAGCCAGTGACGCTCTGTGTCAGGTCGATGACTGTATTCCCAGTGGATTTTGCTGCTCCACCTTCGGTTTTCAATCAAGTTTATGCACAACATCGACACTGTGGAATAATTGATACACAAGTTCAGTCCGGAACATTTGCCACTAATTCAGTGTGTTATTCCAAATGTTGAGAGGAGTGCTGAAACGCATCGAGTGCAATAATACATTGTTTAACCGTAGTAATGGATCTAATTATCAAAGAATGAAAGTAGCAGCATTAAGAAAACGGAATGATACCCTCATATATATACATATATATATACGTATGCACAGAACACAAGTTATACATAGGAAAATGAACCAACTTCTTTATTTACTAAGGCTGTGTGAGGATAAGCATTAATTTCTATAATATGAAATATTTCCATATCTACTTTAATGCACAGTCCATCTTATTATACACGAGAAACACGTACAGGAACTGCACAGAGCAGACAGCAACATATTCTTGCTCCAGTAACGTGTTTATGTGGATTTGTGTCTTCGTGAAGGAAGTGCTGTTATATCTGCATCAAACGCTTTCAAGTCTGAGTGGCACCACTGTATCGCCTTTCACATGCTGTATAGCAAAATGTATGGAACAACCCCCCCCCCCCCTATTTCGCCTCTCATTTTTTGTATCGTAGTCTAAGCATGCAGAGGAGTGAGTTCCCTAAATATGACTGTATACTTTACAAACGGAAATCTTACGATATTCCGAAGCATAACAGAACGATTTTCTGTTTTTATCTGTAGAAAGGTCCAGGCAAACCTTTCTTCAATTTTCCAATGTTCGACTTCCAGACGAGTCCAATTATGACAATATTTGGCTGCACCGTGGGGGCCCTTTCCTCCTCCCTCCCTCTACGGGTAGCCTCACATTCTGTTGACATATCATCGTAACAACAGAGAGTATCTGCTTTATTGACATGGTGACTTCTTCGTCAGCACACACACACACACACATAGCAGCGGTACCACCACCAGTTTCAGCCTCGCTTGACCATTAGATTAACACCTATTCGACCACCTCTTCTCCTCGCTACTTCTCCAAGCGCATCGCAGCCTCTTGACCCGGGAAGATCGTAATGATGTTATACTTAATTGACGTAAGTGATGAGGTTGATGATAACTCACTAATTAACAAGAAAATTGCTCTGGCATTCCGTTGGCGCGAGGTACCGTCGTGGTTCTATCTTGGGTGTTGATGTATAGCCTCTTGGAGTCACTCATTATAATGTACAATGAGCAGAGAGATGTTGGGACAACGTCTGGATCAATATTGATATATTCTTGTTGATGGGTCGGTGTGTTTGGACCAGGATATTGAGCGGATGGGTCAACTGATAAATCAGTGAGCGCATCCTTTTGCGAACCTTAAATGAATCTATACAAGTCAGTTTGTGAACCAATAAACAAATCAGTGCATGAGGCAGTTCACGGGTCTGCGAATCCCTATATGAGCCCTCGCTTTGACCATTTTGTGAAACTATGAATGTACTCAGGTATGGATCGATTGAGTTTGTGAGTAAATCCATCAATTAATCATCCTCTGAATCTAGAGATTATTCCAATGAATCTCTAAAGGAATCTATGCATTAGTTGGTCATAAATCCTTGCGTAAATGAAGCCATGAATCAGTTCGAAGTTAAATATAGTACTGCTAATCCCACTCGCACGTCGTCAGTAAGCAGATCTCAGGACTTATTCTCCTGCTCACCTACAGAGGAACTAAGGACCTATCCATCGTTAAACCAGTCTTATGACCCTCAGCTTGGGTCTTCGTTATTGTCCCAGTCACAAAGAGGACTTTGGGACTTAACGTTTATCAGCTTTCGTAATAAGTAACCCTCTGGTCTTAATTATTCTCAAGCGCCCTGAGCAGTCTTTAGGGCTTCTTCAGGGTTACGAACTCCAACAAGACCCTGAGATCTATTGATCAGCCAGTTATTGGCCCACAGATATATGTGTATAATCATCAAAATTTACACCGAGTGAGCCTCAAGGTTTATATACCGTACTGCAGACTGATTGGCTCCTGTGATACCACTGTTACACTCTTTGCCATGTACCAGAAGACGCTTTGGTATGTTGTGCCTCGATATGTGTAAGTCTAAATGGAGGCTGACTGGATAATGGTGCATCATCTAGCTTTAGCTGGCTGGCTGTGTTTTCGAAGGCATATACACTACACTCGCTGGGGTCTGTGTCCAAGATGAGGTGGGTCATCCATGCAGCGAGAGTGTGTATACCTGGTAAAGGTATTCAAGGATTTGTTTTTTTTATCTTTTTCTTTTCGACTGGTGGTTACAAAAGAGCACTGACTGCCATAACGACCCCTGGAAGTCGATCGAAGTAAAGACCACGTAAGTAGCAAACCAAGATGATTGTTTAGGATGAGAGGGTGTCCTTACCTCCGGCGAGGGGAAAAGGACTGGTCTTCTAGGCCGTGGACGGCATTGTAATCTCCAGTCTGTACTTACCTTGGCTAGCCGCCGTCGCTTCAACATGCATCGGATAAGTCAACGACGTAGCGCAGAGCAATTTGGTGGTCAAAAGTTAGATCCCGTCTCACGGTAATTTCTCTTTTTTCTCTCTCGTCTCCGTCCAATTCAATATTTTTGCAAATTACGTTAATTTGGTTTGATTTGTTAAGTCCCTGTTTAACCCGATTTCCTTCAGTATCCTGTTATAGAAATACTGAAAAGGACTGCTTGGCCTACAGCCAGGCTGATGTCCTCCCTTTAACAGGAAGCAGGAGTCTGTGACGTTGATCGGTTAGTTGAGCACCATGTCTGTAGTTACGACTTATCGAAAATGGCTGTTTCGTGTAATAAAGCTTTACCATCGCCAGGCATGACTTAATATCATCTTGCTCGGCGTTTAGCTGACGAGGACCAAGTAAACCAAAGCTTCGGTTTACTTTATATGCTTTGCATCACAAATTTCATCAATTCAGTACCTGACATTTCTTCACTTTATATATACGATTTGGTACCACCTCACACTTTAAATGTAGCTAGCCACAACCAGGTAAGGTTTGGTACCTCACCAATTTACTGTTAGCTACCAGGAAGGATCTAGTACCACCCCTCGTCTTCATAGCCCCCTACGTATTCTCTTACCAAGTGAGTGTTCGAAATCCTAGGTGTTATTCTCTACTTCTCTTTCCCCTGCCCACCTCGGTAATGCTGGGCCTCAGATAGATAAATCCTACCCATCAGTAACTTCGATTAGAATCTTAGTGAGGGAATATGATCGGGAGAGATATTGAGTATTGTATACAATGTCTGTTGAAGGGACCCGTTGGTTGCATGTTCATTCAACATACTCGATTATGCAGTTGCCTCCAACGTTCATGTTCCAGTACTGGGAGTTGTTTGATATTCTCTTTTATGGTGATCATTATAGAGATGTGACTGACATCCCAGATGGTTTCAGGTTTTGATAATGACCCTGGGAAAATTACCGACTAACAACAAACAACTTGTCTATGGTCTGTGTGCCATATTCTGGCCAGTCCGTTGTTTTGAATTTCAGAATGCAACAGAAGTCTCTCTCTCTCTCTCTCTCTCTCTCTCTCTCTCTCTCTCTCTCTCTCTCTCTCTCTCTCTCTTTCGAAACATTACCTGTCATATGTACGCCAGTTTGTAACATATGGTTAAGCAGAATGGAAATGCACCCAGCAAAGGAGGAGAAATACTTTGCTGTACAAAAATATGATCTATAGATATTAAACCCGTTGCTGTAAGTTTTCTCAGTGTGGAGGAGAATTTGTGTGACTTTTGCATCAGCTTTAGCTACAGGAGGTGTAAGAATTAAAGAGAAGCTGTGCATGAAAATACAAAAGATATCTGATCGTATGTCAGGCAGCGTTGCCGTCTATCATCGAATGTCAGCAAGGTGCATTGTGCCGTCTGTCATCGTACGCCAGGCAGCGGCATTTTTGTTTTACAGCTACGTAGTATGCCAGGCAAAGTTACTGGGTTGTTTGTCATCGTACGTCGGCAACAGTAGGGTGGTTCTCTACGTCATACGCCAGGCACTGATGATAATATATGACCCGTATATTAGGAACCGTATAATAATACGTATGTATATTATAGCACGCTCGGCAGTGGTGGTGGTTTGTACCCATTATCGTACGCTGAGGGAAGGTACTGTCGTTTGTACCTGTTTTGCGGGTATTGTTGGTCGATGAAGTTGTTTGCATTTTGTATTTCTTTTCTCCAGTGGGTCACAAGAGGAGAGAGAAGTAGCAAAACACATCTGATTGGCTGGTCTTATTTAGCGGCAAGTCAACGGGCTTGTGATTACTAGAAAATTATTAGCATAGTTTTTGTTTACTCTTCTCAGCTGTTCTGCAACTGACAGAAACTTATAGCCATAAGGGAAAAAATGCATTGTCCATTTAACTAAGGACTTGTTTGTCTATGTGTGTGCCTGTGTGTGTGTGTGTGTGTGTGTGTTTCTGTTTTGGAGTATGATTGCACGTGTGTGTATATGTGTGTACGTTAGTTTATACTTAAGAAAATGTGTACGAGTTTTTTCAGGGTGTATGTTTATACGTATGCAAGCATATGTGTGTGTTTTCATGAATCGTGTGTCTGTATCTTCAAAGAATGTGTGTAAAGCGTATGTTTTATATACAACAGATGAGTGAGGATCTGACTGCTGGACGTAAACAACATAAATACGGTGTGAGGACAGGTCAGGATTCCATTGAGAAAAAGAATCGTTGCATTGACCAGAAGAATACTTCCCCCGTTACGCAATCAAATTCTTTCAGTAGCAGATAAACTGGTGAACCTTGTCTTATTAAGCATATAGAGAACTGTAACAGGAATATTAACAATGGATGGTATAACATGAATAGTTTTATCATTCGAAAGGTTTTTACACAGCTTAATAGGTCTTAACCGTTTAATAACGTGATGACAGACGAGCGACAGACAAACAGAAGGGAAAAAGTAAAATAGGGAAGAGAGAAAGATACACCACGATTCATAAGAAGCCAATATGATGAATAAACAAAAGGTACACTCAACAGCTTATGCTAAATCGCAAGACCCGAGGCACACGAGGGCCATCGGGAAGAACCACTCTGATGTAAATCACTTTGCATACTCCTTCCTTCACCGGGCGAGTTTTCTGAACGTGTGACAACGATACCTCGGCAGTGAAAGTTGGTTCAAAAATTCAGAAGAGCATCGGCTCAACACAGCCACTCACTCGTTCCTTATATCTGTAAGTCTCATATGTGTCATTGATTACATCTCTAACCGGTGATGCTTTGCTAAGGTATTCATGAGAGGTTGTCTGTGTGGGTTCAGTGGTGTACCTCAGTATATTTCATTCACGTTTGACATGATGTCTTAAGTGCATTACAAAAGGCTCTGAATACCCATGATCGAACAATTTATACGAGACCTGTGCTGATAGAAAGTTAACATTATGAAGGGAACTTTACAGTCTCTTTATCCTTTGAATAGAACGTGGCATTATGTCTAAGAAGTTCATAGGTAAAGAGTGTGAAGTTGTGAGGATATACACAAGTCCGACAAGGGCCATATATATATATATACAGTAAGGGCGTGTATGTTCTCAGAAGTATCTAAAACACCTGAAGAAGAAAGTGTTCAGGGTACTTCGAGTAATGACTATAACTTTACGCTGAAGGCCTTTACGACCCCTGGCAGTTGATATAGGCCCAAATCTCAAATAACCAACGAAGCAACAGGTCCCAAAAGGGGTCTCCTCTTCTCACGGTACTTACCACAATTCATTTCGCCCTTTGGATACATCGCCTCCTTCAGGAGAGAAGGGTAAACGCCTCTCCACACGTGAAGTGCCTTTGAGGAAAAAGAATGTGTCATATACAACTCAGTGTGCGCGGCGAAGCGCCACGCTTTACAACGTTGCCTCCCTCATTCAGCTCACACAAGCCCCTGAGAGAACAACCAGATCAAAAGGGGCTTTTCCCCAGTGTGTGTGTGTGTGGCGCCGTGTATTGCGGCGAGAGTGTTGGGCCCCCTCGAGTACTGGGGGTGATGGAGGGAGGACCATTCATCCCCTCTCGGTCGCAGGTGCACGTTCCATCCTCGCTTTCATAATGATATCAGCTTCAACGAGGGAGAGGGTGTGCTCTCTCTCTCTCTCTCTCTCTCTCTCTCTCTCTCCCATGGAATGGGCAAGAGAGAGAGAGAGAGAGAGGTGTTTCTCCACAAGCGTAAAGCTGAAGGCCTGAACTGGCTTGGTGCATACCCTGAGGCTGAACGTACCCGATTCATCCCATGGAATTATCAATAAAGGCATTGGTGGATAGGGAGTTAGGAACCTGTTTCACGTGTTTTTAATCGACGACGAGACGCCATAATCCGAAGCAGGTGGACAGGGGTTCACCGTCATTTACATATAACCTTTAAAAATGTACTCACTCCTTTATATGAGCCAGGTGTATCTCTCATGAGTAATGTGAGAGGATGAATTTCGTCTAGCTTATTTAGAGTAGAGAAGATTTCTCATTCACTGTCTGGGTTCAGTAATGGACTTCTTTCTCTGTGTTAGATGAGTGAGGGAGGGCGGCTTTCTGGGTGTGTGTGGGATGAACAGAAGAATAAGTCTTGTCTATTTCAGAGCATGAGTTGAGAAGAGAGGTGAGTCTATGGGTGGAAAGAGTCTGTCTCTCTCAGTGTTGAAATGAGATAGTAGTTGAAGTCCGTCTCTCTCAGTGTTGGAATAAGATAGGAGTTGAAATCAATCTCTCTCTCAGTGTTTGTGAACACGTTACGTCTGTCGTAGAGAGGAGGCAGTATAGAGACTTAGGAAGAAATACATGATTAGCTGAAATAAATGTGTGTGTGTGTGTGTGTGTGTGTGTGTGTGTACTTAACCATATGGGCAGGTACTCGCACTTTCTACGCTAATCAATACGTGAAACTACGAGAAACCAACGTTGCATGTATTGGGTACGTGATCACTCAGACCCCAAAGTGAGGTCAAGACTTACAGTTGTTCTAAGCTCATGAAAAACAAATATACCCAGATTTCCAGAGTTCATAATAGTCTCTCAGACCTTCGGCATGATCTGACTTCAGATCCGACCACACACATTTCGGGTAAGTGTGTCTTCAGCTACGACGAACGTACGTAATCCCCAGCTCAAGAACGTCCTCGTGGTTATGGACATATGTTTGTGTATTAGAAGTGTAGTGGAGAGAACCCAGGCGCTCGGTCAGTTACTTTACATGTACATAACTTTCATCAGTGGTGAGTCGAGGCTAGGAGTGACCTCTTGCATTTTGAGGTCAAATCTGTGAATACAGAGAGGATTCCTCACCGTCCTGTGGCCTCCGGCAGGTGGGTACTCTCTCAGATGGGTAGCCTGACTCTTGAATTAACGGGAAATGCCAAATCCGATCGTGAGGGAGGTGACAGAAGCCGTGAAAAAGGTATATATAAACTCTGCATGGTGTATGGCTGCGTGGCCATGGTGTCGGGCTCGGGATCAGAGGGTGGGAGGGTATCGAGGAGCTCAGTGGGCCGGAGCCCTTCGTTACGATAGGACGTAGGTGACGGTCGCTCCTCCAGAGCCTTCTCACTCGCGCAACCTCGTACACTTCGATGTTCTTGTGAGTCGCTCTTCCCTGATTACGTTTTGCTCCCTCTGAGGCCCTGGTGGCACCATTCTCGCGTTGTAGATTGTGTTTGGTTCATTGATTACGTGGAAAAAAATCGCATAAAAAAGATTTACGAGTGTTCTTTTTCTCAAGATTCGGAATTGAGTTGATTCCGAAACACAATCTGTGACTGTGCGCCTCACCTGACGCATGTTTTTACTCACGCATGATTATTTTTCTCTTCACCTTGCAGGCGTGCAGCAAGTCAGTGATTGTCAGACGTGAACAAATCAGTGTTGTCCCCCTTCGTGGTTCTTCCAGAGCTAATGGTCATATAACGAGTGAACAGGTGCGTGGGTACTTCGCTGACGCGTTTCCAGCCTTAAGGACTCTTGTAGACTGGAAGGAAATTAAAAAAAAATATGGCCAAAATAGAAAATCAAGAGGCAGTTCAGGAGGAAGGGAGTGACGCGGTGGACGATAACAATAACAATAACACGGACGAGAACGAGAACGAAGATAACAAGGCTGGCGGGATGTCCGGTGGAAAGTACCAATTACGCCCTCGAGCGGTCCAGCCGAGGCGTCGCTGTGACAGCGAGTGGAGCGGCTTCCAGGACGCGGTGCGGCACAAACAGCGGCCGCCGCCACTGTCCAGGTACCGCAGGAAGACGGCCAACGCCCGGGAGAGGTACCGCATGCGGCAGATCAACACGGCCTTCGAGAG
>JAYMFT010308235.1:0-10152 GCA_038088735.1 Panulirus argus | reverse complement strand
TACTATTCCTTCAAACATACCCATTTTTGCTCTCCAAGATAATGTTTTCTCCTTCCACACATTTTTCATCGCTCCCATAACCCTTGCCCCCTCCCCTACCCTATGACTCACTTCCACTTCCATGGTTCTATTTGGTTTTTGGTTTTGCTGTAATACACGTGGCAGCTAGATAAAGGATGTGAGTGGATGTGGCCTTTCTTTGTCTGTTCCTTGTGCTACCTCGCTAATATGGGAAATGGCGATCAAGTATGAAAAGAAAAAACAATTTACAGATATGTATTATGGTGTCACCAGACTCTTCGTGGTTGAGGTTGCAATGTGGGTGTAAAGTCATTGTTTTTCATTGGTCCTGGGGTAATTATGAGTTAATAAAATAAATATACACATCAATACAGTAACACATCACTCACACATATGGTAATTACCTATCTGTAAAACACAGGGAAAAGTTCTAAACCATGGAGTCCCATCTTAACTTTCTATGCCATCAATTAGCGTTTTAGACCTATGTAATTCAGAGAACATGGACACCTGCAGTATGGGAAGACATTTGCCTCCACACCCAAATTACATATCTGAAAAATTGCACAAAGGGCATATTCACAATTATAGTTACTCACTCAAATGGAATCAAAATAAATACAGGTTGTACCTCTCTAATCCGGCGATCTGTTGTCCAGCAACTCCCATGGTCTGGCACGTTTTGAACCTGCCACCATAAGTTTTTGGATCTGGCACCAAGGTGGCACTGTTAGCATGTTAGCAGTGCTAAGGAGCCAAAATATGTTTACACTGCAGCCGAGCTAATTAACAGTCCTGTTAATTTCTTATATTCAGCTATATTATAGCTCTCCAGGATGTCATCCAAGAGACCAAGAGGTGCAGAAGATAGTGCTTGTGCTAATAAGTGTATGCATAAATCATTATCTATGCTTGAAAAGTTGGAGTTACTGAGAAAATTCGATAAAGAAACTTATGTAAAGATTTTGTGTGAGTACTATGAGATTGGATTGTCAACTGTGTATGACTTAAAGAAACAGCAGGAGCAGTTTTTTAAGTTTTTTGCTGAAAATGAAAGCCAGAAAGCTTTGAAAGGTGCCAGGAGTATAGAATTAGATAATGCACTTATAAAGTGGTTCAAGCTCCGACGTAATGAAGGTATAAGCATTTCCGGGGAGATGCTTAGTGAACAAGCCAAAGTTTTTCATAGAAAACTAATGCCGGACTATGACTGTGAATATCCGCAAGGGTGGTTATGCAAGTTTGAGCGGAGACATGGAATTTCAGTACATAGTGCATGCAGTGAAAAGCGTAGTGCTGACAGGGAAACTGCAACAAAGTTTGAGGATGAATTTGCACAGTTAGTGGCAGAGGAAAACAGCCCAAGAACACATGTATAATGCTGACAAATCTGCCCTATATTGGTGTCGTATGCCACAAAAAACCCTTGGCCAAGATACTGAGGAGTCTCCATCTGGGGGTAAGGATTCCAAAGATAGGGTAACAATTCTTGGTTGGAACAATGCTGCAGGAACTCATAAAACCAAGCTGATGGTAAGTGGTAAGAGTGTTCACCCAAGGGCTTTTAAAGGAGTGAAAATTTTTCCAAAACTTATCTATTGTGGTACTAAAAAAGGGGGATGACAACTAAACTTTTTCTCAAATGGCTTGAAAATTACTTCTTGCATGAAGGTAAAGCACACTGTAACTCTGTTGGCCTCGATCCAGAGTGTAAAATATTTTTGATTTTAGATAAGTGTTCGGCACACCCCAAGGCAGAACTTCTAATAAAACACAAATTTTTAGTCTAAACCTCCCTCCTAACTGCACTTCTCTGATTCAGCCCTGTGACCAGGGCAGATTAGGTTCATTGAAATCTAAATACAGGTCGGACTTCATGCATCATTTCCTTGTCACACTGAATAATGGAAAGCTTCCTGAAGAGTTCATGAAGGAATTTAACTTAAAGGATATGGTATGCTCACTAGCTTCTGCCTGGAATAAAGTCGAGAAAAGTACACAGCAAGGTGGCAGGCACAAACTGTGGCCAAGCTTAATTTTTCAGGACGAGGAAAGGAATGAACCTGACTTCTCTGGCTTTAAAGTTTCTAGTGAAAAGATATTGATCCAAGAATTGGTCAGGTATGCTTGGAGTATGACTAACCCAAAGTGTCTTGCAATAACCAAAGAGATTACAGAGGAAAACCTAGAGGAATGGATGAACATTGATAATAGTGAACCTGTTGTTTATCAACCAACTGATCAAGAAATTGCGGAGATGGTTCAGCAAGGTGAGAAGAGATAAGATCATCATGAAGAAAGTGCAGAGGAAAATGAGGAAGTGGAAGAAAGAATTTCTATAGATAAATGTATCTAGATGACGAGAGATTTACTGCAGGACTGGAGCAAAAGGACTTTATAACAGAACAAGAAATTATGTGTGTTTATTTGATTCAATGAAAATTAATTAAGGAAGAGCCAAAGCACCAGAAGCAAGCTACACTGGAACAGTGGTTGAAGAAGGTTGTTAATAACACTGCCAAGGCTCACTCCAGCATAGAAAATCCACTTCCCTGAACCTCCTCTGCCCCTGTTGTGCAAGTATCTGCTGACCATGAAGACCCTGCTGACCCTGATGTACTTCTGATGTAACAATAAAAACATTGTTTGGAAGCATTAACGGTCGTATTATTTCGTGTTTTAAGCTCTCTTCTACCTTTGATAACACAGCAATATGTATGTGGAATGAGCCTGCAAAACTAGGGTTGGGCATATGTTTACATAGGGGGTTCCCTTAGGGGTCAATTTCTGTTTTTCGGCATTTTCTGTGGTCCGGCAATGGCCAGGTCCCAAGGTTGCTGGATTACAGAGGTTCAACCTGTACCTTTATCAATCATTATCAAAACTGCACTTGTGTTTGTATTAAAGCCTATACCACAAATCCATTTTTTCTGTTTGTTACACCATAAAAGCTGATCCCCTACATATATGTTCTGACCCCCTTGAATATATTTCTGTGAGCATCCACGTTGGTCAGCTCATGAAATAATTAGGAACTAGGGCTGCAAATCTGCTAAGTGTACAATGCATTTCTCTTAATGGCATAATGGATACACACCTCACTGTGCAATTATGTTAGCATTTCCAATATTATAATGTTCCTTTATCTACATACAGGTTAATATAATATCTATATGAATATACATTCACTATCTAAATACATTTTCTTTACTGCCTGAACAGCAAAAATATTATTTACTATCCTTCTAGACATTTTGGTGGCTAGTGACAAGCTGTTAAAAATATTTGAATAAGGATGTAGAAAAATCTTTTGGGATGCCAATCAATAATTCTTTCTTAACCCACTATTTACCAGATCCAAGATTTTTAAATACCCCAGACTACATATGGCACACTCTTTGTCAACTTCCCAAGGTGTTGTGTACCACATACAGCACATCATCAGTCAATGAGCTGAGAATCCAAACATTGTGAACAGAATAACCAGGAACATATGAAGAAACTGTAAGAAACTGATCCTTGGCTACTAGCAGCATAAGTTATGCTACCTAGGCACTTTTAAGAGATCTTTCAAAACTGTCCTACAATATCACTTGTTTATACCTGCTAATCAGTATACACCATTCATTTTTCTTTGGGACATGGAAAAGGATATATAACAGACTGCAGGTCTGGTAGACTGAAGTGATGTTTACTGCTATCTGACCATGGTCTGAATTACAAAATTCAGTTCTATAAAAGACTAAAAGGATGTGAAGTGCTGATGAGGCTGGCCATGGGTGTCAGCTCCTTTAATGGTTAAGCCTTAGCATCTGTTATATGTGGTTAGTGACAGTGATATTTGCAAAGGTTGTCTGATAGTTGTCATCTAATGGTAAATAACCCTGATGGTAAAGTATGAAGTGTTTCTGTCTCACTTATCTAATACAGAGATAATGGGAGAGATACTCTGCATATGAAGATGCATTAACTACAAGTTAAGTGACAAGTATGCCAGATATGCCAGCTGAAATGTTCCAAGGTAATGTGTTTAACCAATGAAATGTCCTTCTAAGGGGCATAAGCATATATAACGAAGACTACATCAAACTTCTGATACCAATATGATACATACTCACAGGTCTCAGTAAGTAAGGATATGGAGACAGCTGTGGCTAGTGCAGGAGTGTATTGGAAGGCAAGGAACCTCAGCATGAGAGGGGAGGTTTGGTTTTGATCATCAACTTCAGTCTTGTGGTGGTTTCTTGAGGCACACAAATGCTTGTACAAATGCATGCCTGACATTCCCACCTAGATGTGGACAAAGATTCAAGAACATGTGAATAAAAGTACAAGTGAACAAAAGTTTCTATTCTTGTTTTTATTATAACTTTAGAATGCTTATATTCTAACCTGCCTCTTTTACACTGAACTGTAATACAAATCTTTTTAGTCACATATCTCCAGAACCCCTTTTCTGTGGCTCCTGCAGCTTCAAGGATACACTACAGTCAGTTGTGGGGAAATAATGGATTCCTTTGGAATGAAAAGTTCCTTAACAAGATTGTACTCCTCTTTGTCCATCGATGATGAAACAATCTCTCTGAAGGTGACTTTCCACTTAATATCATGTGGGACTGTGGTACAAACCAGCTGCAAATGATTAAAGTTAGGATAACTGAATCAAGCTCTTCTGCAAGATCAGGACTGTTTAACCTCTGAATGTCACCATGAGAAATGCAGACTGCACACTCGCCCTTCTCTCCAAGACTCTTGCTCTTATGTCCCTCAACACCCCATCCATAAACAAATTGAACAACCATGGTGACATCACACACCCCTACCACAGACTGACCTTCACATGGAACCATTCACTCTCCTCTCTTCTTACTTGTACAGAAGCCATACACCCTTGAAAAAAATTCTCACTGCTTCCAGCAGCTTTCCTCCTGCACCATATATTCTTAAGACCTTCAACAAAGCATCTCTCTCACCCCTATCATATTCCTTCTCCAGATCCATAAATGCCACATACAAATTCATCTATTTTTCTAAGTATTTCTCATACATATTCTTTAAAGCAAACACCAGATCCTCACATCCTCTACCACTTCTGAAACCACACTGCTCCTCCCCAATCTGAGGCTCCGTACATGCCTTCACCCTCTTAATCAATACCCTCCCATACAACTTACCAGGTATGCTCAACAAATTTATACCTCTGTAGCTTGAACATTCACCTTTATCCCCCTTGCCTTTATACAATGGCACTATACATGAATTTTGCCAATTCTCAGGCACCTCACCAGTGAAAATCTTTACCAACCAATCACCAACACAGTCACCTCTTTCCTTAATGAATTCAACTGCAATATCATCCACTCCACATGCCTTGCCACACTTTATCTTTTTCCCTACCCACATGGGGTTGGGGAGAAAGAGTTATACCTCTGAGTTCCCTGCATGTTGTAGAAGGTGACTACAGGGGTGGGAGCAGGGGGCTGGAAACCCCCCTTCTCATATTTCAATTTCTGAAATAAGCAACAGAAGAGGGAGCCAAGCAGGGAGTGCTCATCCTCCTCAAAGGCTTAGGCTGGGGTGTCCAAATGTATGTGGATGTAACCAAGATGAGAAGAGAGGAGATATAAGTAGTATGTCTGAAGAAAGAAACTCAGATGTTCTAGCTTTGAAAAACAAAGCTAAAGGTAATGGGTATGATCTATCTATCTGATGCCTATTCCCACCTGGAACTCCCTCAAAATGGTGGCCACAGCAACAGTCTCCATTATTAGCAAACTCCAGTGCCACTTCTTAGCCTTTACTGCCTCACCCTTAGCAGGCCACTGGCACAGGGTAACTCTAGTACAGTGTTTGCAGAGGCTCCTGCCAAACATTTCTACTAATTACTTCTATCTAATGTTCTTTCCAAATATTCCTACCTACTATTTCTAACTAACACTCCTATCTAAATGTTCCTACCTACTACTTCTATCGATTGCTCCTACCATTTTGCCAAGAGGCTGGGCTAATGCATGGTGCTCAGGAAGAAAATCTAGAGTTAAGAAAAATGAACTGTTTGAGTTAAGTGCTGTCAAGAGTTATGTGTTGCTAAGAGAGACTGCATGTTTATGGAGAGAATGCCAGTAGTCCACGTAAGGGTGAAGCAGAAAGAAAAGAGAGCTACCTGGGTCAGAGGAGGGCAAATTGATAACCAGTGAAGTGCCAGCTCACTACGCAGCCATCTCTAAGTTTGGAAATGTCTTAGGAGTAAAGTCAGAGATCTGCAAGAGGACAAGAGTTAAGGAAGATGTAGTGCTACTCCTGAAGCAGGAGTTGTAGGAGCATGTGAGAGAACAAGAGCTAAGGAAGAAGTAGTGCTACTCCTGAAGTAGGAGGTGTAGAAGTGTGTGACAGAGTACAAGGAGGTCAATTCTAGATTGATAAGGGTAACTTTCTCAAAAATTTGTAAATACTTTCCCTGTCTCCTCCTCCACCCCCCTTCTCAATTCTCCCTATATTTAAATCAGGGCCTGGCCTTGATGTGGACTTTTGTCCATGACTGGAGCCTTCAACATAAGAGAGAGAGAGAGAGAGAGAGAGAGAGAGAGAGAGAGAGAGAGAGAGAGAGAGAGATGGGTCATTATCAGTGCTTATGCACCTGGCCACAAGAAGAAAGATGAGAGGCAAGTGTTTTGAAAGAAGCTGATTGTGTCAATAGTTTTGATGTAAGAGACTGGGTTTTAGTAATGGATTTTTTAAATGCTAAGGTGAGAAACATGACAGTTGAGGGAATAATTGGGAGGCATGGGGTATTCAAAGTTATGAATAGAAATGATGAACAGCTTGTGAGGTTGTTTGCTGAAATAGGAATGGTGATCAGGAATACCTGGTTTAAAAAGAGGGATATACACAAGTATACATATATGAGGAGGAAAGATGGTCTACGGGCATTATTGGATTACATATTAATTGACTGGCATGTAAAAGAGAGACTTTTGGATGTAAAAGTGCTAAGAGGGGCAGTTGGTGGGAAGTCTGATCACTATCTTGTGGAGGCGAGGGTGAAGTTTTGAAGACGTTTTCTAAAAAGAGGAAACAGTGTCGGTGGAGAGTGGTGACAGTATGTGAGCTTGGAAAAGAGACTGGTGTGAAGAAACACAAGGAGAGACTGAGTGTAAAATGGCAAAAGGTGAGAGTAAATGAAGCAAGGGGAATGGATGATGAAAAGGAGATTTTTAGGGTGGCAGTGCTGGCATGTGCAACAGATGTAGGCAGGCAGATTAGAGAGGGTAATTAGTGGTGGAATGAAGAAGTAAAGCTGCGAGTGAAAGAAAAAAGAGAGGCATTTGGGCAGTACTTACAGGGAGTGAGTGCAAATGATCAGGGTATGTATAAGAGAAAAAGGCAGAAGGTCAAGAGGAAGGTGTAGGGATTGAAACTGGGGGCAAATGAGAGTTGGGGTGAGCAAGTATCAGTCAACTTTTGGGAGAATATGTTTTGGAAGGAGGTAAATAATGTGCGGAAAAAAAAGAGAACATATGGGAACATCGATAAACGGAGAAAAAGAGGAAGTGATAATAGGTAGCAATGAAATGAGGAAGAGATGGAATGTTCTGAAGGGCTATTAAATGTGTTTCATGACAGAGTGGCAGATGTAGGGTGTTTGGGTTGAGGTGGTATGCCAAGCAAGAAAGTCATGGAGAGTGGTTTGGTGAAGAAAGACGAGGGGGTGAATACCTTGTGCAAGATAAAATGTGGCAAGGCAGCTGGAGTGGATGGTATTGCAGGTGTGCTTATTAAGAAGGGGGTGACTGTGTTGTTGATTGATTGGTCATAATTTTCATTGTATGTATGGATTATGATGAGGTGCCTGAGGATTGGCAGAATGCATATATAGCACCAATGTACAAAGGCAAGGAGGATAAAGGTGAGTGTTCAAATTACAAAGGTATAATTTTGTTGAGTATAACTGGTTAGTTGCAAGGGAGGGTACTAACTGAGAGGGTGATGGCATATACAGAGAAACAGAGCACTGTGGTTTGAAAAGTGGTAGAGGATGTGTCGATCAGGTGTTTACTTTAAGAAATGTGTGCAAGAAATACTTAAAGAAACAGATGGATTTGTATGTGGTATTTATGGACTTGGAGAAAGCATATAAAAGAGGTGATAGAGATACTTTGTGGAAGGTCTTAAGAATATATGGATTGGGAGGAAAGCTGCTAAAAGTTTTTATCAAGGGTGTAAGGCATGTGTACAAGCAGGAAGAGAGGAGAGTGAATGGTTCCAAGTGAAAGTTGGTTTGCGGTAGGGGTGTGTAATGTCACAATGGTTGTTCGGTTTGCTTATGGATGGGGTGGTTAGGGAGGTAAATGCAAGAGTCTTGAAAAGAAGGGCAAGTATGCAGTCTGCAGGTGATGAGAAGGCCTGGGAAGTGAATCAGAGAGTGTGAAAGGAGGAAGCTAAGAGTAAATGTTAATAAAAGCAAGGTTATTAGGTTTAGTAGGATTGAGGGACAGGTTAGGTGGGGTTTGAGTTTGAATGGAGAAAACTTAGAGGTAGTAAATTGTTTTCGATACCTGGAAGTGGACATGGCAGTGAATGGAACCATGGGAGGGTAAGTGAGTCATAGGGTGGGTGAGAGGGCAAAAGTTTAGAAGTGGTAAAGAATATATGGAAGGAAAGAATGTCATCTATGAGGGAAACAATGGGTATGTCTGAAGGAAAAGTAATTCCAACAATATTATCCATATGCATGGCATGGGCTATAGATGAGACTGTGTAGAGTAGGGTGGATGTGTTGGAAATGAAATGTATGAGTACAATATGTGGTGTGAGGAGATTTGATTCGAGTAAGAAATTAAAAGGTAAGAGAGATGTGTGGTAATAAAAAGAGCATAGTTGAGAGAGCTGAAGAGGGTGTGCTAAAATGGTTCGGAAATATAGAGAGAATAAGTGAGGAAAGGTTGGCAAAGAGGATATATGTATAAGAAGTGGAGGGAGCAAGAAGAAACATGGAGATCAAATTGGAGACTGAACACCTACTCCCTACTCTCCTTATCAATTTTTCTCACTCTGAACACAAATCTTTTGATTTAGACCTGTGCAATATCCTGGAATGGGGTAGCAGATACCCAGTTTCATTCAATAATTCTAAATTGCAACTACCTATTATCTTTTTCTAAATGTCACTCTTTTCCCTCTGTTCAATTTCAAATCACCACAAATCAATACCAAAAATATATTGGGCATAACAATATCCTTCACTCTGTACTGGAAATCCCAAATAATCAGTTTTAAAAAATCTGCTTCCTAAAAGCTGGAGGGCACCGTATAAGTGCATGATAGATGTATGTATTTGTTAGTACCTTTATATAAATTACTGTTGAGTCCTGTATATATCAGGCCCCTTCCATCAGCTATTTTTGTCGCTGAGAGTAATAAATGATGTTGAGCTGCATGCCAGCACATCGTTCATGATTACCCTACTAAGACATTGAAAATGACGGTGAGGATTAGATCATCAGCAGCAGAGAAGCCTCAAGAGTAATGACATGATGTAAAAGAGAGAATCACCTATCCAAAGTAACCCCTGAAGTTTTATTAAGAGACAGGTATGCAACCAATGATGCACAACAATGGCTGCTTCAGTACACAGAACTGTTGCCAGTTTTAAGGAGGAAGAGGACTGCTATGATTATACAAACAGCGGAGCTAAAATTCTCTAGCTAATGGTGTTATGGATACTGGAGGAAAACAAATGAGAAGAGTGTTTCTGAGTTTAGTGAGGAGCAAGACTTTTACATTCATAGAGATGCTCCTAGCTCCAGCAAAGCCTAACGGTAAGTCCTATGAAAAGCGAGGTGGATTAGTCAGAAACCATTTACCTCCATACTAACCGTAACAACTAAGCATAAGATTTACAACAGGAGACAGAGAGGGGTTAAGTCTATCACATAGTACCTGAAAGTTACAGAAAATTAGCAGAACATTGGGAGTGTGGTAATTTCTTGAATCAGGCTCTCTGTGGCATGTTTTCAGAGGCTTATGGACAAATCAGCTCTAAAGAAATTAGTCAGTGGATGTATTGGAAATGAAATGTTTGAGGAAAATATGTGGTGTGAGATGGTTTGATCGAGTAAGTAATGTAAGGGT
>JAYMFT010308224.1:0-10152 GCA_038088735.1 Panulirus argus | reverse complement strand
ATATATATCTATCTATATATATATATATATATATATATATATATATATATATATATATAACAATTCTCTTGAAGTGCTCAAGTAGATTACCAGTAAGCTGGCCAGTGTTCATAGCAGGGTAAAGCCAAACTAAAGGAGAAACCAGTAGCGCAGTTCTTCTTAGCAACACAGTAACACAACACAACTCTGTGGACTTAAGAAGAATTACACTACTGTTAGCAATAATGGCTGAGGACACAAAACTGAGAGAATTCCGAGACCCTAATATCCGTTATACTGCTCATGCTTCGGATCAGATGGCGCAACTACATCCAGACAACGGAGCCACCACAAGGAGACTAATTAACGAAGACATTACAGGTATAATAGAAAACGGGACTGAAGGCTCCAAACTATCCACACCATAACTACTATATGTAGGGGAGAGCGCTGCAGGACGCTGGCGAGAGACTTCCACTTCCGTATTTGATGTTCGATGTGCTGGAGGTAGAATAACATCTTGAAACTTAATGCCAGACGTTGAGAGCGAGAAGGATTTTGCTAAAACTGTGTCTCCAATCGCATATTGGTTAATGTGAATAAATCTGACGGTTATTTAGTGGTCTATATGTTAAATGAATGACAGTACAGAGCAACAACTTTCGGTTATAATCTACTTATAATGATTACATTACACTTTGCGGTAGCCTTACTTACAATCCGTCTTATCAGACACTAGCTTAACTTCAAATACGTCTTACGACTGAAGTTACCGGACAGAAGCCTATGTTGAAAATCTGTCTCCACAACACATGTTTGGATTCTGAGGGACATTTTGTGGACAACTTCTTACCATTGGATCTAGATCAGTGATGTCCAGCTTGCTACCGCCATTTTTGTCTATCTGATTTTTCCTTCTTTTCATATCAAATGACATTATACTGAAGGAATCTGCAATAATCATAACCATCTCGGATGAAAGAAAAATCGAGTACAAGGAAAAAAAAAAACATTGAAACCAATTATAGCTCCGTAGGTGTGAGGTCGTAGGAAGATACAAGGACGAAAAAAGGGAGAGAATTCCGGAAAGTAGGTGGAAATGTAACGGTCAATCCTCGTGTAGTTGGTCATCACACAGAATATGTGGGAAGCAGCAGCCAAGGGCGTGCTACGGGTCCAATCCTTGGTGGCAGGAACTTCCACGAGCAGGCAGCTAAAGAGATCAACGGCCGAGATGATACCTGCAACACAGGGAGAGGGCAGCAACATCACGGCGCCAGACCGAAAGGCATGATTGATGAGGGGGCTGCAGGAAGAGCTCCCTCGGATTCAGCAGCAGTTCAGTACTCAGTACTGGAACGAATAAAACCTCCGTAGATATGGAATAACTGCCTCCACTAGAAATATTTCAGTCATCACGGTGTTAATAGTTACAGCTGATGTTAATGTTTACAGATGATGTTAATGTTAAAAGCTGTTGTTGATGTTTACAGTTGTTGTTCATGTTTACAGGTGGGGTTATTCTGAATAGATAGTGTAAATGATTACAGACAGGATTAATGTTTACAGATGATGTTATTGTTTGCTGTTAGTTTCAATGTTGGCAGTTTGGGTGATTGTTTACAGATTGTGTAATTTTTACGGTTGGTGTTGCTACTCCTGTCAAGGATAACAGAATTAAATTCCCTTCGCACGCCTGTGGATTTGATATGTGAATCTGTTGTAAAACAGATTTGTAGAGATGTGGTTGCCAGGCGATGACTTATGCAAATCTGACCAGAAGACCTTGTGAGTTGGTGTGGGGCGGGGGGTTGGGAAGGTCTAATAACTAAGGTTTACACATGAGAGCTGCCAGGATTCATGCCTCAGGTAACTGCGTTGATTACACCGCTCTTTCTCTCTTCTTTCCGTGTAATTATGTAATTAGCATGATACTGGATAGATTAATCTCAGCTCTCCAGGGATATATGAAAATTGCATGTGAAGAGAGAGTTCAGGAAGTTTACAAGGTTTTTGGATGTTCTGTGTTAACGCACGGACTATACGTAACGAATTTTTGGAGTTAGAGACAGCCGTGTTGGAAGAAAATTATGACATAAATCGTATTTCGTAATCTTGGCAAGAGTTTAGATATTTCCTAATTGAATTAGTTTACAAACCCTCAGTACAGACACCGGAGGTAGACGAAAGACTATATGATCATGTAGCAGAAATTGGCAATGAAAGTTTTTCGATCACTGTAGGAGATTTTAAAATACCATTATCTAAGTGGAGAGAATTTATTTCCAGTGGCTAGGGGCAAGGGTTTTACCTAGATCTGCATAATAGTTCCCTAACACAGTTAGATGATAAAGCTGCGCGTTAAGAGAATCCATTAGATTTTGTTTCAACTGCAGATGAAGATCTTGTTTATAATGTTGGAGAAAAGTTTGGTACAAGTGACCATTGGCGAATTACTTTTGATTTAACATTCAACATTGCCTGTAATGCTGGTCAGTATGAGAGTCGCGAGAAAAAAAAATGGACCTGGTTTTAAAAATCTTCGCATTGCTATTGACAGGCAAACTTGGGATGATATTATAGATTAAAGCGAAGTGGACGTAACATGGGAGAGTTTCAGTAAAACGTTCAAAGCAGTGGAGGGAACATTTGTGCTAACTCGCGGTAGACGGTCTTTTTCCAATATGAAACAAAAAATGATGGAATCATGACATAAACAAGTGTCTGTTGTTAAAAAAAAAAAGCACATGAGCTCACAAAAACAATAAGCTTGATAAAGCAAATTACGTAAGTCTGCGTAGGAAAACGAATAGATTTACACTGCAAAGTAAACTTCAGTATGAAGCATATATTGCTGAAAATAGCAAAAAGAAACCCGAAGGAGTTTCATGGGTATGTTAGTCATCACCTAAACAGTTGGTCCATTAACAAGAGAAATTGGTGACTTGGTTCAAGACAACGAAGACATGACAAGAATTTTAAAACGTTCATTTGCATCTGTATTTACAACTGAAGATATAGCTCATGCCCCGAATACAAGTCCAAAGTTAAGAGAGGGTAAACATTTTGCAACACGTGGATGTAAAGGTTGAAGATGTAGTTTCAGCACTAAATGAAATGAAAATAAAACAGCAGACCTAGGTAAGTTTTATACGAAGACAATGAAAAAAACGAAAAATGAGACAAACACTTGACAGCTATCGTCAATAAGTCGTTTGCTACTGGGAAAGTTCCAAAGGAATGAAAGCTTGCTAATGTAACACTCATTCTCAAAAAAGCTAATAAGTCACTGCCAGGAAATTATCCTCCAATCAGGTTTACGCCGTGGTTGGTAAACTTATGAAAAACCATCATTTGGGATAAGGTTGTAAACCATTTAGAGGACCACCACTCAATAAATGACTCTCAACATGAATTTCAACGAAATCATTTCATGTCTGAATAATCCGCTTGATTTCTTTAATGATGTAATCAACATGCATGATGAAACTAAAGCAGTCGATGTCATCTGTCTAGATTTTTAAAAAGCATTTGGGACAGTTCCACGTCAAACGTTACTAACTGAAGTTAAGTCACATGGTGTGGATGAGATTGTACTTTGGTGGTTAGGAAATTGGTTAAGCGACCGTAAACAAAGAGTTATGATTGATGGTCAAGCCTCAGAATGCTTAAACGTAACAAGTGGTGTGCCACAAGGATCAGTCTTGGGACCGGTTCTCTTTCTTGTATATGATAATGATATTGATAATGGGCTGCACTGCAAGACATCGAAATTCGCAGACAATACTACACTGGGATTTAAATCTACAACCAGAAATTGAACATCTGCAGCTTCAAACGGACTTATACAAACTGATGGACTGGGCTCATAAATAGCAAATGAATTTGAGTATTGATAAGTGTAAACCTTTACATTGTAGTAAACTTGAGAAGGCAAAGTAAAGTATGAATTCTATTGAATTGTAAAAGGTAAATGAGGAAAAAGACTTGGGAACAATAATCCTTGGTGATCAGAAGCCAAGTAAACAGTGCACAGAAACAGTTAAAAAGGCGGACAAAATTCTTTGACATATTGGTAAGGATGCCGAATTTAAGGTAAATTATCCATATTCTTTATAAGCCACTCGTGCGTCCCAATCTTAAATATTGTGTTCGGTTTTGGTCAACCTACTTGAGGTAAGACATAGACAGAATGGAAAGAATACAGAGAAGAGCTGTTAGGATCATTCCCGGCCTGAGAAACAAATTCTATGAGAGCCGATTAAACGACCTAAATTTATTAAGTTTAAAAAAGAGAAGGTTAAGGGATGATCTGATATAGGCATCCGGAATTAACAAAGGCAGATTCGTTTGATTTCACTCGTAGTGATGGTTACAAACTCGTGGGCAAACGCTTTACCTCGAAAATGAGGCGAAATACTTTTTCTTCAACTGGAGTGTTAACATTGGAGTGATTTACCAATAAGATTGGTTGAAAGTAGTACCATAGATACGTTTAAGAACAAGACTTGATAAATATTTCGTTTCAAATCCACGACTGATATTATTTGCGCTTCCTTAGCAACAAGAAAAGTTTATAATGTTTCTACTTTTAAAATGTACGTATTTCCACACCTACCACGCTGACCGACAATTTCCATATTTCATCCGCTATCACTAACAACCTCGAAGGGACCCAGTGGTCTGTTGCTGTCTGAATTCCATTGTTTGAAGATTTCAGATTTTCGTAGTAAGGGAAACAGTTTTGTAGGATGGTGAACCATGAAAGGTTTCGGCAGTCTGCTTCATAGCGTTCTAATTTCCCGAGTCCTCCCGGCTAATTTTATTTACGAAACTATGGGGCAAGATGTGCTCTGGTCTCTCCTAAGACCCGTCAACAGCCCTAGGCTTGACCCAACTGAGGGAAAAAGTGAAACAATGGCGTATAATTAACCCCAGAAATCCGCCTCGGGTACGCAGAGGAAACTGTAAACCTGTAAATTGCCTTAATGTAAATAACCTGAAGGTACGTTGCTGAAACCCAACCTGGAACCTCCCTTGCCTCACCAGACGAAATTTCGATATTTGTCTGACTTAATACATAAAAGGACGCCTTAGTCAATACCGTACTTTTAGGATAAGATAGTGATTATGATTATTGTGACATTATTACCATAATTATCATAGTGCATTTGATGCTATGTACAATGTGAAGATGAGCGTTGCCTTGCAATATACAGGAAGAATTTTAGATGTATAAATGTTTATAGAATATATGTATCTTGTGATGATGTACGTATGTATATATATTTCTATTTCATTAACAATTTGCACAAATGTATACAAAAAAAATGACGCTTCACAGTCATTTTTTTTCCTTATTTCCTTATCACTTATAGGTGAATGGCTGCCGACATTATTGATACATTATTAACATATATTATGTTATTTAAACCGAAATTGTTGTGTAACTTTTCCATTGTCAACAACGCATCATGCTAACTCCTAGAAAAACGCGATGCCACTTGATCCAGCTATACAGCGTTACTATCATAATTTTTAAAACTACCCTTCCAGTTTTATCTTGGAACTAGTAATCTTTCCCATAGTAGCTCGGTTTTACCTTTCTTCCTTCCCTGACACAACAATGTTAACTTTCCCCTAGCAACAATGGCCACCTATATACTGGCGATGATGGAGAGGTGTTGCACCAGCGTGTGGCGAGACGTGGCACGGATGTGATGGCAACACACGGACCGCGTTGTTGATGACACCCAGACTGAGCAAAATGATAGGATCAGAAGCCGATGGAAAGCGGAGAGGAGAAGGTTTTGATACAATCTACAAATGGGCGGAAGTGAACATAGTGGAATCAAACAAAAGATAGTTTGGAGGAGAGAAGCCATGAACAAGTTTTGAGAAGACGACACTAACGAGCCAAGAAATGAGTGGTATGATAATGAGAACCTTTCGCTGAAAGAGACAGAAAACTGCCGTATATACACGAAGGTAAACTAATTTGCTGCTGAGTCGCATGGTCGCCATCCAAACAAGCTGAAACAACCAAGGTACAGAGAATTCAGTAACTTATCTCCAGCAAAAATTGTGGGTCGGAACTTATGAACTTACCATGAGTGGCTGAAAGACCTCGAAGTCAACAGCCTAGAAGAAAGACACACTGATTTACGTATGACGAAAATTTTAAGGATAAAGGACAACGTTACGAACTTAAAAGCCTTTTAACAAGGAAGAATCATAGTAACTAACTCCAAGACAATCATGGAATGTTTGCATGAAACAAGAAATCAGACAAAGACACTGGAGAGCTCGGCAACAATAATAAAAAGAAGTTAACAAAGACTATTCAGTGTACTGCCGGGAGAGATAAGAAAGATACATTGAACAACTACGAAGACATTTAAAGAAGAAAACTTATATGGTTGAAATCAGTTCCAGATGAACCAAGGATAAAATTTTATTTGATGATCCAGACGGTAGAGACAAATAACATTATCTATCTGCCAAAAATTGCAGTGAGCGCTACACGCCTGCCCTCTCTGTTGGCAAAAATCTCGTCGTAGGTTTTCGTAGGTAGGTGTACGTATGTATGCAAGTTTGTATGTCGGTAGGGAGGTAAGTAAGTACCTCTCTTAGATCTTGTAGTCGAAGTGCTTTTCACTTGTTGACTTCGTCTACTTTTCGATGGTCATCTCTTGATGATGTGATATACCGTTATGAGCTGCTTGGTGAACAGGTCATCACTACATATAATTACCAATTTGTTCTGTAAGGGGAGGGAGTTCTACACTCGCAGGGCCCCATCTCTTGTAATGTACGAGGAGGGATTTCTACACTCGTGGGGCCCCATCTCTTGTACTGCACGGGGAGGGATTTCTACACTCGTGGGGCACCATCTCTTGTACTGTACGGAGAGTTCTACACTCGTGGGGCCCCATCTCTTGTTCTGTACGGGATGGGAGTTCCACACTTGTAGGGCCCCATCTCTTGTACTGTATGGGATGGGGATTCTACACTCTTGGGGCACCATCTCTTGTACTGTACGGGGAGTTCTATACTCGTGGGGCCCCATCTCTTGTTCTGTACGGGATGGGAGTTCCACACTCGTGGGGCCCTATCTCTTGTTCTGTACGGGGAGGGACTTCTAAACTCGTGGGGCCCCATCTCTTGTACTATACGGGCAGGAAGTTCTACACTAGTGGAGTCCCATCTCTTGTACTGCACGGGCAGGGAGTTCTACACTCGTGGGGCCCCATCTCTTGTACTGTACAGGATAAGAGTTCTACACTCGTAGGGTTCCATCCATTGTACTGAACGGGATGGGAGTTCTACACTCGTGGGGTTCCAACCATTGTACTGTATCTCGAACATTCTCATTTATCACACAGCTTTGTAAACTTCTGTAAGCCTGCCAGCATCGACAATTTCAGCAATTGCTTTATGCTATAAATCCACTACACTCTTATGCTATGAGATTACTTCTTTACATCTTTTCTGACAAGTTTTTTACTTAATTTCTTCTTATGGCCTCTGGTTCTTCTGTCTGTGTATGTATGTGAGCATGTCTGTACGTGGTTACATGTTTATTTGTTTACATGTCTATACGTCGACATGTCTGTGCTTCTACTGTCTTTAAGTCATCATCATGTCTGTATGTCTACTTGTCAGTTTGTTTACGTGTATATACGTCTACATGTCTGCATGGTTTACAGTTATGAAGGTCTACACGTCTGTACATCTACCTGTCTGACTGTTTACATGTCTTTACGTCTACATGCTTACATGGTTACCATGTATAGAGGTGTACAGGTCAGTATGGTTTACATGTATGGTAATCTATATGTCTGTAAGTCTACATGTACGTAGGTCTGTACGTCTGTAAACATCACCACCTTGACAGGTTTCAGTCTCTCGTGTAAGCTCAGTGTGTCATTGTTGTGTCTCGCTTTCCTATCAACTGTTTTTACAACCAAAGCAGATTACATGTGGAGTTTTGTGCGAGGAGTTTGATCTGGGTCAGTGTGAAAGTTAGTGTGCGCGAGGAACCTTCCGCGGTGTGCCAACAGTCGCACACTCATGTTCCTTCTTCTCGTTAGCACACACACACACACACACACACACACACACACACACACACACCTCCCCAGGGTAACTGAACTCTTCTCCCTCATTGCTGGGCCCTCTTCCTTCTCCCTCTGGGGTCGACATAACCGTCATACCTCGGGCGTCAGAAATGCGTCTGACGGGAGCGTATGGCTAATGGTAGGAGTAATGGAGGAGAATAATGGTTGGGAATTTATGGCGCTTAAACTGAGACCTGCCCGCGATTGTGGTGGGGACGTGCCGGAGGCTCTGTGGTGTAATGCTTACGAAACGTCTATCCAACCCAGCAACAAGCGCCGAGGCTCATAGTCGCCAGGAGTGTTGGATAATCATGGCAAGTATTAGATAACTACGAGACGACCATTACCGGCATTGTGTCTCCTCCTCGTCGTCACGGTTGCCACAACTGACGCTACTTTGCTAGCCTCGACGGCCGACCACAGACTGTACAGCGACCACCAGTGATTTCCACGTAGCGTACCCCCTGGAACGAGGAGAGCTTCCTGCTGTTGGTCAGGTGAGGGATTGTTCTCCGTCGAGTAGGTGAGAGGTGGTCACCGCCCTCACCTGAGGTCTTCCATTAGCGCCCTCAAACCTTGTTCCTCACCATCCCAGCAAAGCCCTCAGTCTCGAGTCTCTCCCAGCAGCGCTCTCTACCCAACACGGGAAGTGTTCCAGCAACACAGCCTGGATTTTTCCAACAACAACCTCATTCCCCGCCTCAGACTCTTCCAACAGCACCACCACCACCTCGACCTTGGAATGTACCAGCATCATACTCAACTAAAATCCTACACTGCTTCGGTTACACGCTAACCAGAATTGTTTCAGCAATAAACTCAGTCACATCCGTGGACGACTCCAAGGAAATCGACAAGACTAAAGTGTTTCATTAGCGCGTTCCAAAAACATCCTCAAGTACTCATGCCAAACCATGGAATGTTCAGACAACACCATCATCTACTACCTAAAATTTTTCCACCAACAGCTTAAGCTTAACCTCAAAATGTTCCAGCACTCTCAGTCTTAACCATGACAGTTCCAGCAATATCCTGAACACCAGTCCATAACTATCTGGGCAAAATTCTCATACTCCTGCTTTGAACTGTTCCAACGACACCCTCAGCCCCTGCCAGTAACCGTTCCCGCAACATCCTCAGCACTTTTCGAAAAACATTTCCAATAGCCTCTCTAACTTAAGACGTATCAGCCAGCAACACCATCCAAATTTGTCAGGGCTGTTTCAGCAACACCCTTGTCCTAACCTACTCCAGTAACAGTCTCAGCACAGGCCCAAGGCTGGTTTGTCCAGTTGCGTCATTCCTTCAATGTTCCAGCAACTTTATCATTTCCAGTGGAGGACAGGTTCCAGCAACACACAATCCTGAGCTATTCCAGCAGTGCTACTCAACATACACCCCAGACTCTTCCAGCATCACTCATCATCTGAACTTTTTAAGCAGCACTCAACACCTGGCGTGGATGATTCCAGCAGGCCCCGCAGCCCAGGACCGTTTTAACAACACCCAAAGCCTCAGTCCAAGACTAAACCAAAAATACAACCTCAGACTTGGACTGATCCAGAAATATCTTGGGGTCATCTTTAATACCGAAGCCCATTGACGCTTATGACTTTTTTAAAGCAATTTTTCTGATGTCCGATTTGGGTCTCCTGTTTTCCTTAAGGGCATGGCAAAGTTTGTCGCTGTTCCCGCAAACGATGGACACAAGACGCTCTCCCAGAAATCATGACTGAGTCCATCACCAGGAAATATTTATGATTTAAGTTAATTGCTCGTTTTGCAGTGGCTTAGACGTGGGCTGGGACACACACACACACACACACACACACACACACACACACACACACACACACACACACACACACTTTCCATATGGGAACAGAGGACAGGACCAAATGAGAATCTTTGATCTTCTTAGTCTCTGTTATCTGTTCTGGACGCAACCCCGTTCTCGCAGTAGAAACGAACATGTTTACAAGGAAAGAATATATATATATATATATATATATATATATATATATATATATATAAATATATATATATATATATA
>JAYMFT010308223.1:0-23617 GCA_038088735.1 Panulirus argus | reverse complement strand
TTCCCTCTAAGGCTCAGTCCTCTGTTCTTAACGCTACCTCGCTAATGCGAGAAAAGGCGAATATGTATGAAAAAAAATGAAAATAAATATATTCTATTTATATGTGTGTGTGTGTGTGTGTGTGTGTGTGTGTGTGTATGTGATCGGTGTTCAGGTTATGTACTCTGTTAGTTGGTGGTGATAGGCTGATAATACAGCAATGTTTTGTAGATAGCGGTTTCGCTCAAGGTTAAGTAGTGTTGAAGCAGGATGGGTGGTGAGAACCATGTTCTGTGTTGGAGGTGTAGAGGAGGAGCTTTAGGAGTCCTAAAGAAGACGAGAGAATCCTATTTTGTCGAGTTCAGAATGACCATTTACTTCGGTAAATCTATAAAGCTTTCATGATCTTTACGGTATACAAATACAGTGATTCTATTGTCAAACGAAATCAATATTACCATATCCCCTATTTCAACTGGCTTCACACAGGTAGTTATTACGTAACAATTTGTTGTTTGCATTCATTTCGAAGTTTAACTATCTCATTACCTTTTAGATTAACAGGATATAGTATCCAGTGCGGGTTATCCACTGACTAATCTAATACCATTACTCATTTATCCTCTTGTCTCCTTTCCAGAACTTGGAAAGCACATTGAATATAATGCTCAAGTTTACCGTTCTTCGCTTCAAAGCACAGTTTATAACCTTCATCATCATCCTTACAACTTCTTCCAAATTCCCATCCACTTTTGCACCCTAACTTTAATCTAGCCACTGTACTGTAATATCCTTATGCCTATTCTGTTTATATGTATAATATCCATCCAATAACTCTATATATTTCATCATCCCATTGTAGATTTCTATGCTTTTCCTTATAGTTTCTTTCCCCTACCTCTCTTTTTTTCTAAACATTCCTTTTGACAATATTCATTCGATATGATGAGTTTCCCCTAAAGCAGTCTTTTAGCTTATTATCAGCCAATTCCTTCCAAGTTCCTCCAGTATCAGCAGGTACCCAAAGGAGTGCAGCATTTCTCTATCCACGTTCCGTTTCTCTGTCATAAATCCTAATCCAATCGTGTTATCTGAAAACATTCCGTCAGTAGAACAAAAAATATCATCCTCTATCAACGGCCAGAATCTTTACCTGTTTATAATTAGCATTCTCACCTGATGATATTTCTAATCAATACTGACATGGCTGACAATGCTTTCTTCATTACATTCAACATTTCTGGTATTTCTCCAGCACCTCAGTCTCTCATAAGTGACGCAGCTGTTCCAGTCCACTTCTCACTGGGTTCTGTTCCTTTAAAGCTCGACAATCTGTCCTTAATACACATCATCATTAATCTTTAAGTGTTTTATATCCTAGTATTACATTCATTTGCCTGACCATATTCCCTAACTCTCAGCTACAGCTTCTTTCAGTAAATTATCACAACTGGTCCACCTGGGACCTGGGTGCATTAAACATTATCCTGTCTGTATCATTCTGATATACTTATGTCAATTTTTCCCTTTTTAATTTTTGTCACATTAGCCAATCATCACGATTTTATTCATGCAGTCTATAGATCCTTCATAACCTGACTGAGGTACCAATGGTTTTTATGTGTTAAACATTCTAAAACTTTGCACCTTTTCTCTGCTTCCTGTTTAAGGAACTTCACCTCATTAATCATTGTTCTTCCATTAGCAAATATTATACCTAGATATCTGAAGTTCTTTACCCATTCCATCACATAATCTCCAGTACATAACTTTTCTTCTGGTACTTTTCTCCCGTGAGACATGGCTTTAGGTTTCTCGCGGGATATCACTATCCCCACTTCTTCATCTTTCTTAACCATTACCTTTTTCGGTCTCTGTAGGCTACTTAGAGATCTCCTGTTGAAAATTACTTCACCAGATCCACCTTGTCTGCTAACAGGTGGTATTTCCTTATCGTAGATAGCTTCCATAACGACATTGATAAGGGTAGGATGAACCAATCCCACCTATTGGGTTCCTGATTTTATACTATGTTCTCTTGAGCACACTCCTTGGAAAAAGAAATTACGTGAACGATTCTCTCTTCAATGATTACTTATCCACTTTAGTAAACATCCTCCCACAAACTTCTTAAATAACTCTTCCAGGATTACCCGGCTATCAGCAGCGGCATTAATGTGAACCTCTTTTCTTTACGAAATCATTCGTACTCTCGTGATATCCAACTGTATTATCCGCCAACCGGCTTAAAAATATCCTGTCCAACACTTTACACCGACAACGATTGAAAGTAATTGGCTTATAATCTCTCTGTTCCATATTTGATCTTCTAAGAAATAATGATGTGTGAAACCTGTCGTAGGTCAGGGTGAGTCGGAGCATCCAACACTTCTTGGAGGTCACTTGACCACGTCCATTGTCTGACCTCCACGTTCACCTTCCTGCACCAGTCATCCTGGAGCAGTGACTCTCACAGCCCAGGCAGACATTTGTCCACTATTCTTGGCTGTTTATAACATCATCCAGTTGCACTACAGCCCCTCACACCTCTCGCTGTTACATCACTGCTCCTGTAGCCACGCCACAGCACCTATGACTATACCATTGCTTCTGTATCAACGCCACAGCTGTAGCAATTGCACCTCAGCTCCACAAGTTACGCTAAAGCTTTCCGAAGCTCTTGCTGGTATGCCACAGCCCCAGTAGCTACACCATAGCTCACTTAGCCAAGCTATAGCACTCGTAGGTAAATCACAGCTCCAGAAGCTACGCCACATTTCTCCACAGCTGCTGTATCTACGCCACAGATCCATACAGCTCTCATAGTTACATCATATCCCCCTAGAGCCACACCAGAGCTCTCTATAGCTCTTGTTGCTACGCCACAGCTCCCTGTAGCTACAATTTATCACAGCTTCCATAGCCATTCCACAGCTCTCGCAGCTACATCACACCTCCCATGGCCACGCCACATCTCCAGCAGCTACATCACAGGTCCCATAGTCATGCCACAGCTTTCGTAGCTACGTTATAGCTCTCACAGCCACACCGCAGCTTACATAGCTACATCACAGATCACATAGCCACGCCACTGCTCCCGTAGCGACATCGCACCTCCCGTAGTTACGACACAGCTCCCATAGCTATATCACAGCCCCGTAGCCACAGCCCCTGATGCTACATCACAGCTGCCATAGCCACACCACACAGCTCTTCTGGCTATATCACAACTCCAGACGCTAGGTCACAGTCCCCGTAGCTACATCACAGTTTTTGTAGCAGCTCCACAGCTCCAGAACCTAGGCAACAGGTTCTACAACAACGCCACAGCATCCGAAGTCACACCACAGCTCTTGTGGCTCCGCAGTAACCTGTGTACTCTACAACACAGCTCTTGTTGGTAAACCAGAGTTCTCTTCGTCCCCTTGAGCTACATCACAGTGCTTGGAGTACACCACAGCTCCCTATATCAGCTCCTGTATCAGCTCCTGCAGCTGCAGCTTATCTTGGCACAGCTCTCATAGCCACGCCGCAGTTCTTTAGCTAAAGGACATCACCTTACAGCACAACTACCATAGAGACGTCATAGCCTCTTGATCTACACGACTGCTCCGTACATCTCGTGTAGCGACGTCACAGAAGACACAGCAGCTACACTACTGCGTACTAGATCGCCTGTAATGATGACACAGCTCTTTCAACTTTCCCACTTGGGTTTCATATACAAAATGTCATTGATTATTTCTTACTGTCTATATCTTTTATCATCAAGACATTGGTACATTTTTCTACTAATTTACTGATTATCCAATCTGACTGTGCCTTTTTTCTGAATATATATCATGGTGTCTTCCTCGCAGCCACCTCAGCAAGTCCTGACGCAAGCAACCACAGAAGAACCAAACTCGTGAGGGAGTCACAGAGTCCAGCCACAGTGGCCATGGTAATGACTGTGGACGCTGGAATGGAGGAGGAGGCAGAGCGAGAAGAGGTCCTGCCATACCTCCCTGACCTTAGAGGCAAAAAGGTGCTACTACTCGGGTCTGGCAACAGGTAAGTCTTGACCCCAAGGACAAGAGTATCACACTAAGGCTGGTAGGGAAGTCTGGGCTGCAGGATACGTACCTGAGCTCAGGGTCATCAGGGCCGCTATAGGGCTAGTTAGTACCAAGCGAGTTTGGGCTGAGGGGCGCCTCCCTTACCCCAGGAACATCCCGGCTGTCGGATGTTTTCGTGACCTCTGGGGTAAGATGGTCACCCTGTGGCTATTTCTGGGTCACCCACGGTGTGACTGTGGTCTTAAAGGCTGGGGAGTACTGGACATTTCATTGAGAATGGTGATAGTACAAGGGAAGTTTAACAAGAGCTATAGCACACCAGCTAGACTAACGTCACAAGTTTGGAAACAAAATCTTATCTTGCTAAGAGAGAAAAATGGCTTGACTTGGTTCTATGGATCGGGTCACTAAGCCAGGAGCCTTGTCTGCCAGTAATCAGTAGATATAACAAACTTTTCAAGTTTTCATTTCATGTATTTCAGTTAACTTCTGTCGAGATACGAACGCATGAAGCTTATCTATGTTCTTCCCCTCCTCTTTCGTTCTCTATACATTCCTTTCTGTCTCCCCTCATGCACATATATGTTTCTGCAGATATTTACACTTTTCATGATATACTTTGTATATCAGGTAATCTCTCGATATATCTATAATATCAAACTTACCATTCTCTGCCTCTCTCTCTCTGTCGTTCCCGCTAACTCTCCATATGCACTTATTTATATTACATCTCTCTCTCTCTCTCTCTCTCTCTCTCTCTCTCTCTCTCTCTTGTCTCAGACCAGCCTGACCCCTGCCTCACCACTCCCTTGCAGACGGTTTGCGGAAGCCCTGGCCCACCAGGCGGGACACCTGACAGCCGCTGACCACATCCAGCCCTCCGGTGACGTCGATAAGGCTACCAGCCTCCACCAAGACCATGTCACATCCGTGTGTGGTGACGTCACCGAGTGAGTACAGAGGAGAGAGAGAGATTACAATGATTTTTACTGGCAGTACTTTATAACCTTATCTACAGCTGATGGTCTTGACACAAGTGAAGACTCAATCTAATCTTGTTCCGTATCTGCAGCTTGTGGTCAGCCAAAGACCATCTCCTCTGGCGAACACATCTACCTAACCCTTACAGTCGACTAGGAGAACGGGCTTCGTTGGGAGCTTCACCAGGAGAAATGAGAGGGGCATCCTCCTCCCTTCCTTGACTAAGTGCTTCCTACCACGCCCTTACCATCTCACAGTCTCCCTTCCTCCGCTTAACCAAGTACCTCTCATCACGCCCTTACCACCTCATAGCCTCCTTCCCTCCGCTTAGCCATTACTTTTCATCACTCCCTTGCTGTCTTACAACCTCCTTCCCTCCGCTTGGCTGAGTGCCTCCCACGACGCACTCATCAACTTGCTAATGCCGTTAAAGTATGTGTGGAAGCTCAGTCATAACACTGTGTAACACATCTTTTGTTCTTGGGTAACAAATGTTATTTCCTAATTGCTAATGCATAAAACGTAGAGAAAAAGGCTATCATTCTCTTCAGACTTTGATTTCGTGACCAGGACAGTTATATTATGAAATCTACCCCAGAAAAACAACATATGAATCAAAATTAACATGTATTTACACTTATGTTTAACAAAAGTGATCACAAAAGACTTAAAAGTGAGTAGTTTTTAGAGATTTACAACTGTACTGTAAATCACTTTCACGAATCAGACCCCAAATATAATCTCCCATCATGTTCTCGTTATATGCTCCTTGGCAGCGGCGTTCAGAGTCCAGTATATCCTGTTGGAAGCGCTCGCCTTGCTCCTCCGAATGCGCTCCAAGTTCTCCTTGAATTGATCAAGATGAGCGTTAACGATATGGACTTTGAGGGACATCCTGCAGCCCATTTTGCCCTAGTTCCTCACCGTAGTCTCAACCAGCTGCACGTAGTTTTCGGCCTTGTGATTGCCCAGGAAGGCCCGAACCACAGCAGCAGAGCTGTAACAAGCTGCTTTCTCCTTCCTCTTGAGCTTTTTGGGGAATTCCTTGCCCTCCAGGATTTCTTTATCTGTGGTCCGACTAAGACACCGGCTTTAACCTTTGCCTCAGACAGCCTAGGAAAGAAGTCTTGAAGGTACATAAAGGCTGCAGACTCCTTACCTAGAGCTGTGACAAATTGTTTCATAAGGCTTAATTCTATGCGCAGTGGTGGCATCAACACCTTCCGGAGGTCCACCAGTGGTCCCACTTGACGATGTTCATCCCCTCAGAGAATTCGGTCCACTGTGACCACAGTCCCGCCTGTGGTAGTGCGCCGCGGTGTCCCTGCTGTCCCAAAGGCAGAGATAGCAGGGAAACTTGGTAAAACCGCCTTGGAGACCCATCAAGAATGCCACCCTTTTGACCTCCCAACTGTACTCATTATACTTCAAAGCATCTAGCAAGGTCTTGACTCTATTGTCTTCTTCCTTGAGGTGCACCGAGTGAGCCAGGGAAAGAGACGGGTACTTGTTCCCGTTATGGAGCAGAACGGCTTTGAGGCTCTTAAATGAGCTGTCAATAAAGAGGCGCCACTCGTTCGGATTACAGGCGATTCTGATTGCCTCGAACAGACTGGGTACATTGTGGCAGAAGCATAGCCCATTTTGACGGGCGAAAAAGCTGGAAAAACCTGCAGTTTGCACACTTTCACCCAACAAGTTCCATTGCTTGAGCCTAGAAGTCAAAAGCTCGGCACTGGACTTTGTGAGCCCAAGATCTCTAATCAAGTCGTTGAGGTCTTTTTGACTGGGGTAGTACGGGTTTCTCTCTTCAGCTGCAACTCTGAAATTGTAATCTGGATTTGCAACGTCTTCCTGCCTCACTAATTTGTTGCTCTGTCCTGACGAAGGCTGCTCCCGCTCCGGAGGAGTGGATACGGGGAGTTCAGGGCCGTGTGGCACCGGGGTAATGGATAATGGAAGGTCTCCATACGTGATAGCAGGTGCATTCTTGCCAGTCCGACGTTTGGAAATGGTCCGCCGTGCAGAATTAAGCAATTGCTTGAGTGGTCAGTGAGTTCCCACCAAATTCCTAGGATAGCGAACTTTATGGCTCTCTTTACGTCTCTGTACCATCCAGCAAAAGAATAATATAGAATTGTGATTATGGAAAAAGAATTATATATTTGTCTAAAAACTCATTTCACCCATGATTAATGTGTAAAAGATTCTCTCAACATATTCCATATATGATATATTTTTCTCTTTTCAATAACTTTGAAAATCAAAAGGAAATAAATTAAAGTTAAAGAATTCTTAAATTTTAGAAATTCTAAAAAGATTTTAACAAAAACTACCGCCATCCAAACGAGCAACAATTGTTTATTTTACCTTCCAGAGTTTTCTTGTAACATTTGCAGGTGAAAGGATGTACCCAGGATTTGTCTTGATCCCCGACAGGCAAGCCGAAATATGCCTTGAAGCCCTCGCACATATCAGCAGATGCTGCCACGGATTAGTTTTTTGCTCTTGTTTTGATAAATTGACTGTAGACATAGCAAAATGCGTCTGCCTGATGCTTGCATTCTCTAGAAGCCATTTCAGAAAAATGTATTTATAGATATCCACTTAGACATCTAGATATAAACTGAACTGGTTAGCTTGGGACCTTTATGTCTATATTACTACTTGTATTACTGGAAACTTTTAGAAAGCTTTATATCAGCTGCTCAGCACTGATAATATCTGGATTATTCTGAAAAAATAGGTAAATTTCAAAATATCACTGTCCTGATCACAAAAGCAAAGTTTCAAGGGAATAATAGCCATTTTCAATACTTTTTAGACATAATCAATTAGAAAGTAACACTTATTACCCAGGAACAAAAAAAGTAAATGTAAACCCATAACACTGGGGATGTCTACGAGGCCACTGTTATCATGTGCTGAATGGTGCTATATGTTGTTGCCATGCCATCAGTAACAAGGATGTTATCACTGCTGCCATTTAGCACTGCTATCACCAGCACCGTCGCCACATGCACTGTTTTCTACATTATGCATCTACCATCTCCCTCCCCACGTCCAAGAAATACTTAGCAATGCAGAGAGGAAAGAGGAATCATTATGTCCATTCGAAGGTGTTTGTGATAGTAAATCAGAAACATAAAGATTAGTGCAAAGTAGAAAACTGAATATCAAATTGAAGAGAAATGCGTTTAAACATTTCTTTTTAAATAACGATGAATATATTCATGATTTTCCTTTCAACTACTTTTCTTTATGATTTTAGAATCTTTTAAAGAAAAAAAAAAGATACTTTGCCTGATTCAAATCAAACTTTTGCATACAAGTTTGTTTCCTATTCTCTGGATGAAATCAGACTGATCGAGCCCTATTTAGCAACTTAGATCAAGACTCCAGAGCCACTTGATAATTTTGAATTGCCTCTATTAATCGCTTTTCTCCTCTTTTCGAAGTTAGATGGTTTAAGGTAGTCTGGGAGGTTTTCAGAACGGGAATCGGCATTATGCCGCTGTACTCCATCATGTCAATGTAATCACTTCACCTAGTTCTATAAGACTTAACATAATTTTCAAAATAAGAATGAAGCAGTTAGGTTTAAAAAGTGACCATTAGACTTGACTTCGAAAGCTATGAAATTATTGACTTTGTTCGACTTCTGTGCTTTACACAATGCTTACTTGGCTTCAGTTCATTGGATTTATTGTTACGGCTAAGACTTTTATCACATTATATACAGTTTAACAGAGTTCTCAGTCTATTTTGTTTGATGCGCACAACATCAGATTTGTTTGATATCAAAATTCATTAGTAACTTGTGAGCTCATTATATCAATTTTTCTGAGGTATTTCGCATATGAAGGCATTCAGTTTTTATCGCAACTTTACTCTCTACTTCAATGTTGTCCTGGTTCTTTGATATCTTGCATTATAGCCCATCATCAGCGCTGCTGATGTGTACCCAAAAGAGAACTAGTCTAAAGGCTGAACCCTTCGGCATTCCACTTGTTACATGTAACCATTCGGAAGGTTGACAATTAAACACATTTTGTTTGCGGCTAGTCAACCAATATTCTAGCCAGGGAAGTACGATGTCCTTTACATCATGTGACTTATCTTTTCCTAGTTATCTCTGGTAGAGGAGATAATCGAATTCCTTCTGAAATTGTAATCAAATAACATTAACCATTCTGTTTTCATTATGAATGTTGATCGTGTCATAATAGAGATGCAGGCTTATCAGACCTAAATGACTGCACCAGAAACCACGCTCGAAATTATCAGGTAAATCCTTTAGATAATAGATGACGTTACTCTCTCCAGTGATCATTTCTCTCGGATGTCAAACTAAATGGGCGATGATTTCCGAGAAGAGTCTTATCGCCTTTCTTAGATATTGGTGTTGCGTTGGCAAAGTTCTAATCCTGGTGAACTTTCCGTATTCGAAATGACTGAGATCAGTCAAGGGTTCAGCTATCTTACATATACAGTTTTTCCCATTTGTCTCCTCATTTAGAATCTATCTGGATGTGCCGTTTTACTTGCTTTCCTTCAATTGTGACGGCGAAGTTTATTTGTATTTATATGTAAGTTACAAAATGCTATCACCCACTATAATGCCACTAGCAATGGGACTAGAGTTAGAACATGGGGTGTATCTCCGTGTATCTCCGGTAGGAAACATGGTCGAAAAAATAACACTAGTCAACAAATTTTTTCCTTTCTTTTGTCTCTCGAATTAAATCAGGTGGACCTCATGGTACCTTTTACGCTGAATTCGAATCTGTTCTTAGAATTTTACTATCAGGCATGGTTTTTAAGTGACAGAAGAATTAAATTTTACGGTAAGTGTATAATACTCATTCATGAATAAGGCTGGTATTACACTTATAAAATTTACCACTATAATGTAGAAGTGTACGATTTTCGGCTATATTGGCCTCAAGAACATTCCTCCTTAGTGCCCAGCAGTAATCTGCCAACATAGATGGGCTCCACTTTCCTTGGAACCGCTTTTCCAGGTCCAAAATGTCCTGGTGAAATCTTTCGCCGTGCTCATTACTGACTTCCCTAAGGTTTTCCGGGAAAACGCCTAAGTGCGGGTCCAAAAAGTGGATTATAAGACTCATATTTGCACCCCAGAGCTTTATATGAAGTCAATAGATCTTTTACAACACCATATGTTTTATTTTCGGCAGACTGGTATGGATCTTCATGTTAGACGTAAGCAACATAAATACAGTATAAGCACAGGACAAGAATCGAATGCTTTGTTTAATCATGTTAAAAATTATGACCATTGTATTGACTGGAGTAACGCTAATTTATTTTTAACTGTAACACTTTTACCACTAGAAACACCATCGAATCTTCCATTATTAGATACATAAAGAATTGTAACACTGATATGAGTGAAGGTCTATACAAACTGGATAGCTTTGTCGTAGGCAGTATTTGCAAACAGTTTCCTTTCCTGTGGCCGGTAAATGTGTCACGATCAGTTGCGATAACCGCTACACCATGGAAGTGGTTGAAATAGCTGAATATACTTTCAGGATTGATATCCTCCGCGACGTATGACATGATTTGTTGATGATGCAACGGGCGAGAGTAAGAGTGATTTTTGAACATACTCATTGGTGGGAGTATTCACCTTGGAGTCTGTAACGACCCTTGAGTATTTCTGTGAACAGTTGCATTCCAAATAACATCGTTGAGCTGTCTATACGTACGAATTCAGACAGTAATAGACCACTTGGTACTTTCGAAGCTTTTGTGATCGTAGAAGAGATAAGAAATTCAAGGATTTTCATGGTAATAAAAGGGCATGCAGATGTTTCAAAGAAAAACTGTAAACTTTTCATTTGAATAAGGAGGCCCAGATAATGTCAGTCGTGCATGTGAAGCGAAATATTCGTCTAGTCTGTTCTTAAACGTATCCATAGCACCGCTTTTAACTATCTTAACTTTAAATCGTTCCATATATTAACAGTCCTCTTGAAGAAAAAGTACTTCACCCCTTTCGAGATAAAACGTTTGCCCACAAGGCTGTTCTATCCATTACTACGAGTGAAATCAGACGAATGTTTCATTAAGTAGCCTGATGCATCGAAAAGATCGAAGCCTTTTTTCATTTTTAATATCAGTCACCTCTTCACGTTCTCTTTTCGGAGTTAAATAGATTAAGTCGGTTGGCCGGCTCTAATAGGATTCGTTTCTCAGTCAGGGAATCATATTAGTAGCTCGCTTCTGTACTTTTTCTATTCTCTCTATATCTTTTTTTCGAGTAAGGTGACGAGAATTAAACACAATGCTCAAGACGAGGACGCACCAATAACTTGTAAACAGCAAGGATGATTTTCCTGGACTAAACTTCAAAAGCCCTACCTGTGAATCCAAAAATCTATTTTCCCTCTTTACTGTCCATGTTCACTGTTTGCATAGTTCTAGGTTAACAGAAATTATTACTCCCAAGTTTTTTTTTTTTCATGTTGTAGCTCAATAGAATTCATGCTGTAGCTTGCCGTTTCATTTTTGTTGTCAATATGTAAAACTTTGCACCTATCGATATTCAGCTTCAATTGTCACCTATGAACCCAGTCCATCAGTTTGTCTTTGTCAGTTTGAAGCTGCAGACTTCAAATTTTGCCGCAGATGTATTTCCCGGTTTGGTACGCCTTCAGATTTCGACATCTAACAGTAAAGGCGACTGTCAATATCAATAGTATACATAAGACCGAGAACCGGTCCCAAGATTAATCCTTGAGACACAATTGCTTGTTACGTCTAACCACACTGTTTACGGCCAATCAATGCAATTTCCTTTTCCATTCAGCTTCATCTACATCATGTGCCTCAACTTTTGCTCGTAACTTTTTGAAAATCTCGATAGATGACATCAAATGTAGTACTCTTAATCATACATGATGATTATATCATTAAATAAATCAATCAGTTTTGTTAAGCATTAGAGATTTCGCCGAAAACCGTGCTGATAATCGTTTATTGAGTGGTGGTCCTCTAAATGGTTTACAATTTTGTCCCGAATGACGCTTTCCATAAATTTTCCAGCTACAGACGTTAAGCTAATGGGACGGTAATTTCCGGGCAGGGACTTACTACCTTTCTGAACATGGATTTTACGATTGCAAACTTTCATTCCTTTCGAGTTCTTCCTGTTGCAAATGAGTTACTGAAAAGAGCAGTCAGTGCTCAGCTTCCTCCTGTTTCATTGTCCTTGGTTAAATGTTACTTCGTCCTTTCGTTCTCTTTGCACTCATTCCAATTATTGCTGACAGTGTATTTTCATCTATAATGTCAATAGGTTGCAATGAACTGCAATTAGGACATTAGCTGTGTTTTCATTTTATATACAGATATAACGCAGATCAGTTAAAGTCCTTGCCATAGCTTCTTTGTCTTTAGCGGTCACTATTTTCAGTAATTAATGAACAAATTAATTCAGTTTTTCTCTTGCTTTTGACATAGCCATAAAACTTTTAAGGGGTTTCCTTTGGTTTTTCAAGCATATACTCCTCATACTGACGTCTGCTTAGATGTTTTAGTCTTATATTTTCTACGCAAATTTGCATAATTTACTCTATCACGTTGGCTTTTGGTCTATCCCAGTTTCTGCTTTGCTACTTTCGTAGACAACAGGTACTTTTCTACGTCGTCGCTCCACCACATCGACCTCTTTTTAGAAAAAGACCGTCTGCAGCGCAGTGGCACATATGTATGCTCCCTCCACAACTTTGAAAGTTTTACTGAAGCTTTTCTAAGTTACGTCCATATCGTTTTCATTACTATCATCCCAAATTCGCCTGTCAAGAGAAATGCAAAGATCGCTAAATTTTGCAAGTCTAACATCTGTTACTTTTCCTCGACTTCCATGATCACCAGAATTACTGGCAATGTTGAAAGTTACCTCCAGAGCATTTACCAAATGATCACTTGTACAAAACTTTTTTATAACATCAACATTATTAAAGAGACCCTCATTTGCAACTGGAACTAAATCTAATATGGTCTCGTCGCGAGCAGTTTCTTCAACTAATTGTATTAGGGCAACATGAAGCAAACTTAGGAAAGAGCCCTCACCCGGTAATACTGGAAAGGGATTTTATAGACTACGCTACCGGTATGTTAAAATCATCTGCTATAATTAAATGGTGTTCATTACAAATTTTTGCGAACGCTCATAAAGTCTTTCGTCTGCCTTTGGTGTCTGTGTTGGAAACCTATTAATTAATCCTATTTTCTTGCGAATCTTATTTCTTACTTCTACAAAAATGAAGTCTATTGTACCAACAGCTACAGCATTTGTAAGCACAGGATTAAGGTAAGTTTTAACACAGAGTAAGACACCACCGCCTAATTTATTTCCCCTAAAGCTTATATCAATTTCCACAATGAAAATACAAACGTTCCACACAATCTGTGTAGCCTGGTATATGTATAGTGTTTTCTTTCTTTTATATGTGCCATATAGACTATGCTACTGTATAAGTGAAACCTATATGTACACTTTCCGGTTGAAGCAGTAAGAGAATAGTAGCAGTAGTAGTGGTCGTAGTAGTAGTAAGTGCAGTAGTAGTATTAATAGTAGTAGTAGAAGAATCAGAGGTAATAGCAGAAGTAGTAGTTAAAGCAGCAGGAGCAGTAATAGTGGTGGAAGCAGCAGAAGGAGCAGACGTGAAGTTAGCAGATTAAAACTAGAAATGGTAGTGGTGGTGGTAATGATGGGAGCGGGATGTTGATGGGGGTGTTCATGCTGGCAGTGATGGTGGTGGTAGTGATGATGAAGTGGTGATAGAGTTGGTAGTGACTGTGGTGGTGGTGGTAGTGATGGTAGTGCTGGTGAAGTTGATGGCGGTGGTGGTGGTGATGGTGTTTGTGTTGGTTATGTTGACGGTAGTGCTGGTGAGGTTGGTGGCGGAGGTGGTGGTGGTGGTGCCTGTGATGGTGATGGTGATGATAATGCTGATGTGGTTGGTGCTGTTGATGGTGGTGATAGTGTTTGTGTTGTTGGTGGTGATGGTAGTGCTAGTGGCCATCGTTGGGACGGTGATGTTGGTGAGATTGAAGGTGGCAGTGGTGATGGCGGTAGTAGTTGTAGTGAGGTTGGATTGGTTGATGTGGAAATATCAATGATAGAAGGAAAAGTAATACTGTAGAGGCAATGTTAATGATGGCGGTAATACAAATGATTATAAGAGTTTTCTATTTTCAGTTAGATTCACAATAAGAGTTTCCTCTCAGTCGAACTCAAATCAATTGTCCCCTATAGGTTAGACTTAGAGCGTTTTCTCGACACGAAAGACTTGCAGCAAATTCCCAGCCAAATAAGACTTACAGTACGTCCTCCGGCAGGTTAGACTTACAAGTTTTCCAGAAGGCAGACCTACAGTAAGTTTTCCAGCAGGTAAACTTTCAGCCAGTTCTCTGTACGGTAGATTTACAGCAACTTTTCCTGCAGGTAGATTTTCAGTTTGTTCTCCAGTAGGCATAGTACGTTCTTCGGCAAGTAGAGTACAGCAAGGTTCCGACAGGTTAGACTTATAAAATGAAAGTTTTCAGGCAGGTTAGACTTAAGTAAGTTCTCCGGCAGGTAGACTTAAGGCAAGTCTTCCGTCAGGTTAAACAAAAAGTTTTCCCGACAGGCTGGAGTTTCCAGCAGAATCGTTCGACCTGGTGTTTGTGGACCGACTCTTGACCAGTCTGGGAGACGCTGACCTGACCCGGTTCTTGGTACGGATCCTGGACAGGTTGAGACCTGGAGGACATCTTTTCATCCTGGAGACCTGTGACCTCAGATCAGGTCAGTGACCTGGTGGTGACCTCAGTATCCATAACCCTGCTGGATGCTTGTGGCTAAATATACAAGATAGATATAGATTAAAAGATGCATCGCCGGAAATAGATAATTTCCTGGTTCTAGGACACCTGTTAACTCGAAGGACTCGGGAACGTAATCTGACTTGTAGCATTTGCTTTACGTGAGTCCTGGTGTAACATCCTCATCCCTGGATGCCATCTACGCAAGCCTTTACACTCCGTCATAGATATCCTTGTAGCTGGATGACATCCACACTGACCTCACACCTATCATAAGGACACGATCATCTTCCCAGGGGAAAGATTCCCGGAGTGTGAGCTTTGGCAGTGACATAGTTTCTCTTGATAAGGTTAGGTTAGGTTGGGATACGCTTAGGTACGGTTTGCTAGGTTAGGATACGGGATTCTTCCATTCATTTACTAGAGTTTTATCCACCAACATTCTATTCCAGTGGACCATATGGATACCTGGGAATCTGTCCCACATTACTAGGTACATCCTATGCATTTACCACCATCCTAGGTCACTGGTCTCCAGACATGCCGACAGCCAGCCACGTGGGTGTGTTTCGGTCTCCACTGCAGTACTTACAAATGCTGCAGGACACCACCTCCACCCAGGCAGCGTTCACGCCCATCAGAGCTAAGAGTTGCCTGTCTTATATCCAGGTAATACTCGTCTATGAACCGTAATGCATTCTGTAGAAAACCTTAGTGTTGGGGAAAAATGAAGATATAGTTAGCTGATGTTTTGTTAGTGAAGCTTTGAAGCAATTGCGCCTAGCTCATCGGGTCGTTAGTGTATCACAAATAAGATTGTATATACTTTTTTCACCATAATATTGTTCTCAAGTAACAATATTAATTTTCAGAGACAGGCAGGCAAACGTCACATCTAGCATCAGTATCAAAGTTAAATTCAATTCAGAGTTATATCATTAATGGGCAGAACAATGGACAACATGTTAAAACAGCAGGAGTTTTCTCAAAACGCAAAATTGCTTTATTCTGAACAATGTTTGCATTTTCTTTTTCTTGTCTGCCCGTGTTTTTCTCCTCTTGGTTGCCAGCTCGTGTTCTTTTCTCCTTTTTTCTCCAAATATCTCACGACGTCTCACACTCTACGTCCCTCACTTCTTCCTCTCCTCAGCACAAGGGTGACCCCAGCCAGGTGTGCATCCTTGCCGAACGTGTAAACAAGGATGAGACAGAGAAGTACAGGAACGCCATCAACATACGATACTCACAATCTTGGATTTTGCAGTTGGAGTGGATGCTGGGACACACCTGGACCTCTACAGGCGGTGAGGCTACGACAAGGGTAAGTGGAGATGATTTGGAGCGCACCAGTTGGTGTTGTCTCCACCTTGAATACTGTGTTCAGTTTTGGTCACCTTTCCTGAAAAGAGACGTAAACAGAATGGAGAGAGGGTACAGCGTCGCCCGGGCTGAGAGACAAATCCTATCATAACAGATTAAACGATTTAAATATATTCAACTTAGAAAATATTGAAGATTAAGAGGTAATCTAATACAAGTGTTTAGAGTGATCGAAGACTTTGATAATCCTGATTCATCAAGTTAATTAAGACTTGCTTCGTCTGCTTTCACTCGCAGTAATGGATACAAACTCAGCAAAGGTTTTACCTCGAATGAGGCAAAGTACGTTTTCTTGTTAACAGATGGAACAATTTGCCAATTAGAGTGATTGAAAGCAAAACTGTAGATACGATTAAGAATGGGCTGGATAACTATTTCGCTTGAAGTCCACGACTTACATTTCCTTTTTTTTTTTTTTTCTTTTGCCACTTTGACAATTTGCAGGTATTCTCTTTCAATAATCTGTATACCTTCTGATATTTACCACTATCATAAACAGCCTCGAAAGGACTCAGTGGTCTGTTGCTGTTTGAGTCCTTTTGTATTTATATTTCTATTCTAGATTGTCACGACTTTCCGCCCGTTTTCTGTCTATTTTCATCTTTAATCTTTTTCGCTACAGCAGCAAAATCTCTCCTAAAATTCTTTCATCTGACCACACTCTTTTACATGTCTCCTAACTAACTGCACTTCATTTGGCTGTCACATCTAAAAGCCAATACTGGCACTGCGATACTGCGACTGTACTAACTTCCGAAAATCTATTTTTAGTTTTCCTTGGAGAGTTTACAATCTCTCTTCGGGCTATGCTTCTGTCTATGCTGAGAGAGCAAAAGATGTCTTTTTGGGGAATGGAAATGAATATCTCTTTTCCCTCTAAGACCACAATTTCTTTCCGGAACATGGTTCAACAGTTTATGTTCGTAGAAGGAAATCCATCTTCCTCTAATTTGCTTTCACCTTTCATTTCTGACCGAAATTACTAAAAATTTTTTATTCCTAAGACTAAGCGTTCTTTGATCAAAGGTAAGTGTGAAAATCTCTTCTCTTCTTCCAGCAGTGGATCTATTAGCCTATAGCCAAAAGTATCTCTAAAAACTTTTGCGTGTTTTTTGGTTCCGACGATACTGTAGTGTAATGTCTCTCCTAATGGTAAAAGAAAGCTCTCCATTCTCTTTCTTCATCTAACTCCTCCCTAAATAACTCTAACATCCTTCACTCTTACGTTATTTTAACTAATCCGTTGCCCCTCTTTAAATCTCTTTTCACTCAATCTAAAAAGCAAAGTCTGCCTTTAACAAAACTGAGAGTCCTGTTTAGATGTGAGATCATTTTCTTCTAAAAGTTGCTCCGTCCTTGTATGGAGTACTGCTATCACATCTATGGTTATTCTAGCCACCACTTGATAGAGTTGAGTCGAAAGCGGTTCGACTTATAATCTCTCCCAGGCTTACTTCCAAACTTGACCCTCTTGTCCTACGCCGCAATATTGGTTCACTTTCCCTATTCTATAGCGTTACTTTGGTTTTTGCTCCGGAGAGCTGGCTGCTTGTGTATCCCCACCACTAGCTAGACCGCGCAATACCCGGTAAGCTGCTGCGTCACATGATTACTGCGTGATCGTTAGCAACTCGAAGGTAGGCCAGTTTGATAACTGTTTCTTTCACTACGCCTCGAAGCTTTGGAACTCTCCACCTTCTCATGTCTTTCTCAGTAGCTACGACCTGGCACATTTCAAAAGACAGGTTATTCACTTTCTTTAAAATTCGTAAATACTCTCCATATGTCTTCTCTTTTCCGTTTTTAATCCTCTTAATATCTCAATCAAGGCCCGGCTTTGATGCGGACTTTTGTCCGTGACTGGAGATTCTAATATAAAAAAAAAAAAACTGTATCAGTACATATGTAAGGTGGATGAACCACATGGCATTCCTCCTCTTGTTTTAAATTAAGTGTATTTCTAAACTTCCGCTTAAGCTAGCATGTCGCTTCACTTGTCCTTCGTAACTAAAGTTTTCCACATTGCTAGAACATACTCTGGTACGACGTGTTGGAGAGAAGAGTGACCGTTCTAACCCTTCCTCTTGTCATGTTATGGCTAGGACTTTCCTCTCTTCAAACACGGTGAACACAGTCTCCGAACTAGCCTTCAGTGCTGCTTTCACAAGACAAGGTCCACCGGTGATATCACTTCCCTCGCTTATGATGTCTTGTGATCTTCTCTCTGTAACTTTAGGGAATCCAATACTACAGCCCGTGAGATAATGAAAGCTTTCGACAGGAACAAATACAGGTGTGTGATTTTCAAGCTCACCTCTCTTAGCCCTCCTTCTTTATTGTGTTCTATTATATTTAGCTTCCCCGGATGGTCTGTCACCGTAAACATTGATGTGTCAACTTCTCCCGCTTTCCATATCAATCACGGTATCTTTAATCGTTCTCACACTTCCTTTCAATCAAGGATTTTGTTTCCTCAACAAAATACCAAGTGCCCTCGTACGCTGACGACTCAACGATGCATTCTTTCATCTCTCTCATATATGCCATGTCATTTCTTGCTCATTCTATATCTCGTCTTGTAACAACTACCTCGATGACTCAGAAATGTGTAGGACTTCTCAGTGAGGCAGGAGCAACGTGGTTACGTTTAACCCCTCGAAAACCCATTTTCATCCCATCTATCACTCTAATCCATCCATCACTTTCCCATCTCCATTGATGGTTCAGTAGACCTACCAAAACACACACTAAACATTCTTGAAATTGCCATAGTATGTAATCTATCTTGAAACGTCCTGTTACGCATATTGCTGTCTGCATCTATCAGTCCTATTCACATGCCGATAATTCTTCAAGTGATTCATTCATTATTTCGTGGACAACTACTTTCACATATGTGGAGGTTCTAGCTCGTCATACGTAAACAACATTCGAGGTCCAAGCAATACGACTCTCCCCGTCTTACCTCAGAACACGACCTACGAAAACTATTCCACAGTATTGATTTTCTTTCTGTTTCTTATAGATATTACTCCAGGTCTGGCTCCCAAGAAATGGCTGTTTGTATGCCTTGCCATTAGCTTTAGTCGACTGTTTAACACTCAACGAGCCACTGTGTCACATTATTACTGTGTGCCAGTTACCAGCTTAAGTGTGAGCTGTTTGATGCTTGTTTATTCTCGTAAAGAGCTAAACTTTGAAGCTTTCTTAGGTAGTAAGTTGTTGACAACAGCCGCCCAGAGCGGTACTACCGTCCTGACTGAAGAGCGTTAAAGTGGTTCGCGTAGCCATCTTACGTTCTCCATGTCAGGATTGCTGGTCTTACTTTCTGTCTTATCAAAACGGGACTACCGGGCTAGTCCTACCTGCTTACAAACACCATACACCTACTCAAACCTTACTTATTATTATCATCTTTTTTCACATACGAACTTTTGACAATTCCTTTCCATTCAAACACTTATAAGTATCACCATGGCAGAGTCCGGCAAATATATAGCCCCTAGTCCCCGGCACCATGGGACACTATGATAGGCAGGGCTTTGGCGGCAGTAGTAACGGCCCTTCCTACGACCTCTCCCTCTCTGTGACACCTTCCTCTTTTCTATTCACTACACCAACATTCGTGGACTCTACAGTAAACTATCCTCAGTTGAACATCATCTGTTTAGTACCTCTCCTAATATCTTACGTCTGACTGAGACACAGTTGTCTAGTTATGTTCTCAATAGTCCCGTTTTCTTATCTAACTATAACCTCTACTCACGATTCCGGTAAAAAAAAGTGGTGTTTGTACTTATTCCAACATCAAAACACCTGTTGCACGCCTCAAGGACCTTGAGTGTCCGGACTTTGATGTTACATGGCTCAAAATCTGTCTCCCCACTTCCACACTTCTTCTCTGTTTCGCTTATTGCTCTCCTAATTCTACAAATTCTATATCCTTCTTTGAGTATTTAAACTCCTGCCATGAGACCATAATATCCTCTCACTTACAAGCCAAGATTCTCTACCACAGGGACTTCAATGTTCACCATGGGGAATGGTTGAATTCTTCCCATACGGATGGTGGGGGGATTGAAGCCCTCGCATTCTCCATTCTCAATGATTTAAAGCAAATTATCTCCCACCCTACCCGTATTCCTGACCGCTGTGACCATTCGCCTGATATTCTGGATTTGTTTCTCACCTCTCGTCCATCTCGCTGTAAATACACAATCTTGCCCCTAATCACTTCATCTGATCATACTCTCATAAATGTATCTATTCTAACGGCACCTTTCCCACCAGCAGCTCCTTCTAAGTGTAAATACTGGCACCTCAACAAAACTGACTTGAATAACTTATGTAACTTCTTTTCTGACTTTCCTTGGATAAATTACTGTCTTCTTTCTTCGGCAACGTATAGCAGAGGTTATTCTTGAGGGAATGGAAGCATTCATCACCTCAGGCAAGGGATCAGACATATCTGGCTGGGAAAAACTCTCATTCGTCTGGCTCCCTTTCAGCTTTAATCACTGCCGGAAATCATTGCAAGCATGTTATCTGTAATGTAAAGCGTTTCTTTATTCAAAGGAAGTGCGATAACCTCTCCTCGTCATCCACGGATAGATCTTTCCGGTCTTTAGCTAAGGGCATCTCTAACAACTTCTGTCGTTCTGCCTTCCCTTTACTTTTCCACTCTGACGGTACTAAAGCTGTCTCTCCCGTAGACAAAGCTACCGTCTTTGATTCCCGTATCTTCTCTTACTCCATCATGGATGACTCTAACATTCCCTCACCCCCTGATGCTCCTCTTAATAATCCTATGCCCCTTCCCGTAATCTCTTTTCGGAATGTCCGAAAATAGCTTCTTTCTGTGGACACAAGCAAGGCTTATGGTCCTGATGGCATCCATTCCCGTGTGCTAAAAGAGTATGCCTATGAGCTTGCACATGTGCTTGCTCGTCTTTTCCGTTTCTGTTTAAAAACCATAACTTTTCCTTTTCCTTGGGAGCATGCATTATTACATCCCATTCCTAAAAAGGGTGACCGTTCTTACCCCTCTAACTATAGTCCTATTTCTTTGACATCTACCATTTCCAAGGTCTTTGAATTCATCCTCAACTGCCATATCCTTAAACACCTCGAAAATCGCAGTGTTCTCTCTGATCACCAGTATGGCTTCTGAAAGGCGAGATCCACTGGTGATATTCTTCCCTATCTCACTAATGTCTGGTCATTATCCCTGCAACATTTTGAGAAGAGAAGTGTAGTTGCCATTGACATATCTAAGGCTTTTGACAAGGTGTGGCATCGGGGTCTCATCTCTAAGCTCCCCTCTTTTGTCTTCATTTCCTCTCTTTGCTCCTTATCTAGCTTCCTCCCTGGCCGATCTCTCTCTGTGTTTGTTGATGGATCAACCTCCCCCTTTTCTCCAACAACAGCGGTGTCTCTCAAGGTTCTGCCCTGTCACGTACACATTTTCTCCTTTCTTTCAACGATTTCCATTCCTCCACAACTAATCCAATGCACTCATACGCTGACGACTCTACAGTGCATTCATCCACATCCTTTAATTCTGCTCTCTCTTCTCTCACTAGATCTGCATCTCGTCTTGACACAAACTCCTCAATAAACTCAGACTTGAGCAGGATATCTCAGTGGGGTACACAAAATCTTGTTAAGTTTAATGTTTCCAAGACCAAGTTTCAACCCATCCCTCTATCGAAAACTCCTCACAACTCTCGTCTCTCCTTTGACGGTTCTGTGATTTCATCTTGACCTAATGAACATACTTGGCATTACTGTAACGGCCACTCTCTCTTGGAAACGCAACATTAGAGAAATAGCTAATTCTGCCTCTATGAGACTGGGTGTCCTGTTTAGATGTCGAAACTTCTTCTCTTCTGAAGAGTTGCTCCGTTTATACAGTGGACTGATTCGTCCTTGATGGAGTACTGCTCTCACAATTGGGGTGGTTCTAGCTCAGCAACCTTACTTTACAGAGTTGAGTCGAAAGCTATCCCCCTTATAAACTGTCCTAGGCTAATTTAAAAACTTGACCCCCTTGCCCTACGCTGCAATGTTGGTATCACTTTGGCTTTATCTGCGTCGCATGATTATTGTGTGGCCATCAGCAGCTCAAGGGTGGGCCGTTTTGATACCTGCTTCTTTCCCTATACGTCGAAGCTTTGGAACTCTTTACCTTCTTGTCTTTCCACATAAGTAAGACCTGGCAATTTCAAAAGACAGGTTTTTCACTTTTCCAAAAGATCGTAAATACTTTCCCTTGTCTTTTCTTTTTCCGTTTCATAATTCATTCTTTATTTCAGTTAAGGCCCGGCCTTGATATGGACTTTTTTTTTCCGTGACTGGAGCCTTCATCATAAAAAAAAAAACTATAACCTACCTGCCTTTGACAGCTAGATCAGCTTCCTCCAAAAAATTTCTATTATTTTCCTCGTCTCTCCTTACATCTCTGTCTTTCTAGCTCTTTCTTTATCCCTTTAGACCCGCTTTCTCTGAGGACATTTACCTTTGACGTAATCGATACCTTCTGATGCGGAAGGTGGTCTCTGTACCCGACTCTGTATCTACATACCTCCGATAGTTGTAATATCACCTTTCACTACCATCTGGTAGTTCTGCTAGGGACTTTATCATTCATTATTACCAATAACTTAAAGTTTCGCGTCATACATGATCGACGCAGAGCCTCTCTTCTTGTAAACTTCAAGAGATCTCTAACGAGTAAATTCTATATATACCTAAAACATTTTCAAAAGTATAAATTTCTGTGTACCAATATAGCTATAACCTCACGCCTCCTTTTTCACTAAAACTACTTATGATCTAATAAATGCCTAAACTACTCTTAGAAATCCTTAAAACTTTCGTATCCTAAACTACCCATCCTTGATCCCATTCTTTGCAGTTAGCATTTCTGTAAAATGCAAAGTCTAAGTGTTTACAGTGTCTCACAACACCAACCGTTTGATTTGGTTCCTGATGACCCACTACAGGAGTTCTGCCTGGGACTGGGTCTGGTGCCTGGCCAGCGGGTGTTGGACGTGGGCTCTGGCGGAGGGGGATCCGCCATCTTCATGGCTCGCTACTACGGTGTCCATGTACACGGGGTCGACCTGAGCTGCAACATGTTCTGCCTAGCCCTCCAGAGGCAGGCCATTCTGGAAGAGAAAGTCAGGAAACGGGTAAGTTGGGGAGTCGTAAAAACCTGTCACTCCAAATCCAGTTGTAATGGTGTAATGAAGCCCAAAACGGTACATGAGGAGACAGGTACGGTGCCATGTTACTGTTACCTGTCACCGTAGCCATGTGGAAGATTTCTTATTTTATGTTAGCTGAGACGGCAGCGGGCAAGTGAATGCTTAAACAAG
>JAYMFT010308212.1:0-10152 GCA_038088735.1 Panulirus argus | reverse complement strand
CTCATTTCAAGAGACATGTTTTTCACTTTCTCAAAAATTTGTAAATACTTTCCTTGTCTGTTTTTCCCCCTTTCTCAGTTCTCTCTATATTTCAAATAGGGCCCGGCCTTGATGTGGACTTTTGTCCGTGACTGGAGTTTTCAACATAAAAAAAAAGTCATTGGCATATCCATAAGTATAATACAAAAGTTATCAGCAATATTAGGTTATTGTTAATATGAATAGAATTTTTTGAACTTCTGTGAAGTATAAGTGTGTTCTGAGGATTCAGAAGCTCTAATGTAATTGAAATTGTTTTATAAATGGCATTGGTTTAACTTTCTTCAACCACGTGTGAAGGAAATCACCCATTTTATGCTGAGAGGAAGGCTGGATGGAATACATGAATTAGTGTGGTTGAATCTACAGGGGTGCTGTGGATCAGTTTTTTACATTATTATAATCTTCAAGTATCATAAATTATTGAAATTGAATAAAAGTAGAAATGAAATAATCAGATCCTTGATCTGACACTATTCTACAGTATTTCACTGTTTACGTATATATGAAAACTTGCGAATTTGTGAATATACTTAAGTGTGAAGTATTTTCCCTTCACACTATCTTTGGTTTATCAGTTTTTCATGAAGATATTAATTGTCCACTCAAAAGGTCATACAAATCGTTGAAAAAAGACCAGGGAGTTATGAGTGAGATAAAAACTCATAACATTTCTACTCATAAAGTTTAAATTGAAGACTTGGCTTCTATGTGCCTACCAGAACGAAAGATGGGAAATACATGGATGATATTGAGGTAGGCAACATACTATACAGTCAGTATGAATGAATGTTTAGTGAGTCAGTATTTTAAAGGTAAACGACTTGTGTTTCTTAACAGTTATTCCTACATGTTGAGAGCAGTGTACACTACACATCACAGGATTTCGAGAGGGTCATTAAAAACATGTCCAAGCATTTTAGTACAGGACCATACTCTTGGAACTCGTCTTTACGAAGACAAAATACCATTTGCACAGACACTCTTCGCCTGAGGAAAAACGCTTTCATATTTCCGTTTCATACATAAGGCACCAAAACATTTCCAAAAAGATACCAACCAGTAACACATGCTATACATCATTAAAAAGATACCAACCAGTAACACATGCTATACATCATTATTATTTTTTTGTGTTCAGAGTCCTAAGATAACGCCACTTTCCAGGCAGCTCTTGTAACTACTATATTGACTTTGAAGTTGTACTGCCAGTGCCTTATTGTTTCAGCTCACTCTCACTAGATATAGTCTACACAACTTGGGGCAATATATTTTCCCACTCTCCCATGGTAGTCAAGTTTGCGAAACCTGCCTCATACTTCTTATCACTTTGTTCCGCCGATGGCCTTTATTTCAAGTTTTGTCCATCTAAGTATATGTTGAAGATTGATTGTGGTTTTGTTCTGCGGCCATCCATTGTTGAGCGTTACTTCACAGGCGTATTGCCTTTGGGGGGTAGTCTCCCACACACCTTTCCCCCCTCCTTTGTTCTTCCTGCGGGCTCTTCCTTCCAACAGTGGCTACTCCCATCCGTTCCCGCTACCACCTCGGGCACGACGTCTAGCATCGTCAGTACATCTTTGACGACACAATAGTTATGGAAACTGGCCGGAAATGGCGCTGACCAAGTTTGTTTCTGCACACGTTAGGATGTAGGTTGTTTCTCCTGTTTTTATATGGAGTGTCTTGACAGAGCACATATACATTTTTTGCTGCTGTAATGATAAATGAAAATGCCATCTTACTGTTTCCAGTTACAATGAAGGAGATAGGTGAAATGAGCTTGTTAATACCGATCATGGTGTGCAATGTTAAAACGTTTCGGTCTTGTGTCATTTGTCACATTGGGCTCCAATCTTGTTTATGGTATGAACACCTGTGTCCACAACTGTTGCATTTTGTAAAAATGAAAAAAATATGTATATCATTGATATGGTTGCATAAGGCAGTGTTTTAAAGTAATTTTGTCGTTGAAATGTTGAACCATCGGGTCTTATTGTAATGCAAACGTTATATAAGAGTGAAGTCCATTATTTTTCATACCATCATTTGAATTTATTTGTTCTACTCTTACACTTAGCAAACTGTATGAATTTTATTATATACATCTTCACAGAGTTTGTGGTGCCTCAACAGCTGATGCTGCTTAGAGGGGTAAGGAGAGGACTCAATTAGGTCATCTTTTTAATAAATTTTGCTAATACCACGGTATCAAGGTACACGTTGGCAATTCTACACTCAATGTAGTAAATGCCTATGCTCCTGCTAACCTACTCCACCACACATATTTACCTAACTTTTTTCATACTGAACTTTCTGTCCAAATTGGAGACCTTAACGCTCGACACAAGAATCTGGGTAACCTTTTCACTAACACTAATAGTAGACATTTAATTTCACTCCTGGATGCATATGATGATGCTCAAATCATCAGTAAGAATCATCCAACACATACGGGGAATCCTTGACAGGTGTATAGACTTTAACGTGTCATGCACAACTCACAGTTCTGATATTGTTGGTGATCTTATGTCTGACCACTCGCCAGTAGTGGTTACAATACATATCGCTAATGTTAACCTACCTGGTGTCAAAATGAAAAGAAAAAGATTGACAGTGAAACAAGAACATCAAAATAGGTTCATAGATCATATCTATGACTGGTACAAAGATTATGAAACCACAAATGTACACGCATTTAATGTCAATCTTGAAACTTCTGTAAATAAATTCTTTACACATAATGAGCCCCTTTCTGAAAGGCGGGTTTTCCACTTCCTCCATAACTATTACATTATCTTTTCCCTCTTGTCTATCTTTTTACCCTATCATATTTTTCTCTTTTTTTACTTATCTGTCCAACCCTTCTCATCATTCATTTAAGGCCGGAGACTATCGGCACTTTTGACCGAACGGAGCCTAAAACATGAAATAATAAGAGCAAAACATTGTTGCAGCCATTCATAATGGAGCGACTGAAAATGAGCGACTACCTTACTTTACATGTACCTTACGCGGACATTTTCCTTGCAACCCAATCTACGACCGAGGTCATTGGTAAGGGTCTGATGCATCAGGCTGTTTGTCACAGCAAGTGACGTAAATCATATGCTGAGCAACCTGGTTGGTTTTGTGCACATGTTCGTTATTCTTTTCTCTCTCTTTAAGGCTAGAGGTCATTCCATGCTGTTCCTTATATTTGCCAGGAAAATGATGAACAAATTTGAGCCCGATACTGTTTTTCCAAGTATTTTATTAGGCATCTCTGTTCTTCAACGCATCTACTCTTCATACCCGATCCAGTCTACCATTCCAGGAGGGTATGACCTTTGTATGCAGTTTAGGGACTGGTCTTTATACCATTTCAATTGGCACGCGTCGCGAGCACTGCTGGACAATGTCCAGATCGGCAATCTCTCCAGCCCTGTAAGGTGGTGTCAACACACAACAATCTCTTACAATCTCTTAGTCGGGAGAGAATAAGTACCTTGAACAGCGCCATCATTGGTCTCTCTTCCTTCTGTTTTAAGCATGGGTCGGCAACCCTTATTTCTTTCGGCTACACGCGAATGGGAATTACATTTATGCAGCCAGGATAACAAATTACAAAATATGTAATGTGCGCCAGCTAGCTTGAAAAGGTAATACTTTGATTTGATAAACTGTAAATCGGGTAAACACAAAACAGATATAGGCGATAGAGAAAGACTCTGGAGAGGGATAAACGATTCTAAAAGTATCATAATACGGTATTAAGATAAATGTGCCCTGCTTTTATTGGCCCTTATTTACTAGACCTTATTTCATTAAAAAATATTAAAACCAGACAGTTTTATGATGCCACAATGTGCTTGTTTAATTTTGTTTTCTCTGTCTGAATGTAGAATATAGTTCGGCGTTTGATAGTGCTCATTTCACGTTTTGATATCATTTGAAGTAGATTTTGACATATTGAATGACTACCTCGTGTGGCATTTGAGGTCGATCACTTGTAAAGTGGTCGACTGGTTCATAAAGGTTTTCGTACCATAACTATTCGCTAGATCTGAGACGAGTCTCTCGACTTGTGACCATTCCTGTTTCTATCCTTTAATCAGTACGAGACATAATTTCTTTGCTTCATACGTAAAAGAAATAAAAATTCTCCGTGTTGAACACGTAATTTCCTAGGCCAGTTGTAGCACTTGCCTAGTATTCATCTGTAAATTTTCAATGTAGTCCGTCGGTCAGCTGACCAAAACTAACTAAAGCGTCACCTGCAACGGCTGTTACTTACCAGCGCCTTGAAACATATGTTCAGCGATGTATTTACGTAATGTCCAGGTGGACTCCCACTCGCTGCTCCCGCAGGTGACGCGCATCTAATTAATTACATTGAATCTTCGTTAGACATCTTCAGGCCACTTTGATCTTCCTGTCTTCGCTGTTTCCCTCCCTTACTCCTTGAAATATAACACAAGCTGTTTGCTTACTGAAATATGACAAACAAATGTAATTCATTACTTTTTAAAGAAGTATTCGCACAACTCTTTGGGAGGCTAAAGGGATGAGTTGCCATTTCACCGAATATTATTCGGTTGTGAAAAAAAATTCTAAGAACGTGTAAGACCCGACACGTAATGTTAGAAAGTCTAAGAGTCTTCATGCGGGAAACATCTGAGCAAGTAGCTAAAAATACACTAATCGCCAGGAGATCATTTTACTAATGAGGGACTCAGTCATCAAACCATTGCATGCAAATTTTCCCTTAATGACTTGACTTGCGTACATGAATAACAATAAATGTTTAAATTCAAAGTGGTATATGGCTGTTGCGGCCTATCCATTTATCGACGAGCACTTAACAGAAAATGGAAGGCAGAAATGAGAACGAGACTTCACATGAAATGCGAATGAAATGTAATGATTACATATGTATAACTTCAATGTTTGAGTCTTGAGTGTAAGTTTTAGAACTTTGTCAGATTTTCCAACGATTTTTTATTGTATTGTTTTTCTGTCATATCATTCAAGTTACCTCTACACAAATATCATGTATGTAATTATATCTTATCAACAAAAAGGAAATTCGAAATAAAATATACCAAACGATGGGAATATCAAAGTATCAGATAATTCCATTTGGGGAAGTTCCTTCACCCTTCCAATAATACATGACAGCTTTCCTTTCTTGTATCTGACAAATAAGGAGGTACACCAATGCATGGCAAGACACAGAAGTGACAAATAAGGAGGTACACCAATGCATGGCAAGACACAGAAGAATATATCAAAACTTTTTTTTCCTTTGTTTGAAAATGCAAAGCACATCAAGTGCATCGAGACAATTATAATCACACACCGCCTACCGTTTTCTTCACCTGTTAGGTTTTCCTTCAGTACATGTCTTAATTTTGACAACCTGCTTCCCTGAGCCCACGTTAAGGGCAACCTCTTGAAATTGTATGTTATTTACTTGTCCCACTTTCTGTAGTTTACCAATACCCTTTGCTTCCAGTCATCCAGTCCGTAAGCCTCTGATATACGTGTTACAGTTCAAAGGTTCCATACGAAATTCGTGCTCTTTTGAGATAGGTCGGTGGTCATCTTTTTTGGGGAACATTCAGCATCGCATCTCGTTGTTACTCGCAATTAGTCACTGATGCCACTTACACTGTTAGATCTTCGTCCCTTCATGTCACTCGCAATATTTCAATCTCTTATTTCGATATGTGCGCCTGTTACGAAAGTACGTTTGAATAAAGAGTAATTATATTCCTTTTTCTTCATATCGTCCTCTACTGCATATGTTACAGGTCATTAAATTTCTCAAAACACTAAGACTTCAGAGTTGGAAGAAATGAGCGAAACACATTCTGTGTAAGACACTTCCCCGACTTGTCGCGCCGCACGTCAGAAACATCAAAATCCACAACACTGCACTCCTACTAATGGCACCTCAAAGGCAGCAGCACTTCTGTCTGATTGCTTAATGACGTTTGTCTGTTCACGCTTTCACAAACAAGCTGTTACGTCGCTGGGCTAATGTGGAGACGTGAACCAACCAGTAAAAGATGCCTTCTTCTGCAACCTCCCACACACCTTTGGCGTCACTATCAACAACAGCTCTCCTGATCTCAGTGCCCTTCAGCACATCATCACCAACCTTCAGATGGACCACGACCAACGACGTCACACACTGACTGTGATGATGCATATCAACCTGGGTACAGACAACATCCTGCCCCTTGTCATCACACTAGCTCCTGAAATCCTCCAAGTAGTCAAAGACTTTAAAACTTCTTGGTGTCACTATAAACGACCGTTTAAACTGGAAGAGTCATGTCAGCGTTATCAAGTCTTCCTTGTACCGTCTGTAACCTATACGCCGACTGAAATTACTAGGCGTTCCACCAGTTGAGCTCAGGAATGTCTTTACCATCTTTATTCTACTTTATCTCAACTTTTTCCTCACCAGCCTGGTCCTTTTTTCTAACAGATACATGGAGGGACCAACTAAAAACAGTGCAGAAAAGGGCATGCAGAATGATCCTAGGACCTTCTTACACCACCTAACAAGGGGCCTTCATCTTGCTGAACCTGTCCACTCTCTCCGACCAACAACGGCAGCTCCATCAGATAAGTTCCGTTCTTGCGATTTTGATATCGCACAGCAGTTTGGCAACAAATTGCTGACAGCCACCCGTCACAGAGACCTCCTTCCCCAAGAAGCCCCTCCACCACAGACCGCCGTTCCTTACCAAACTCGGATCGTTTCAATCAGAGATCGCACAGAGAGAAACAAGATCATTCTATACCTACCATTCTGAACGTTATAAACAAACCATGAACAAGTGTACAGCTCTGCAAGTGAACAGCTCAGTATTCTGTTAGTAAGTCTATGTGGTATGCCAACTACAGCATTACCGTAGACATTTACCGCTTAATGTACAAACAAGTGCATAATGTATAAACCATACTATTCATTTTGTAAACATCCCTGTATATCTGCCACCCTGTCTATGTACGTCACTCACGTGCTTATCAAAAGCGTGGAAATATCCAGCTCACCTTGATCTTCAGCTTTTTTATGATTAATTAACTAGGTACTATCATGATCTCCAGCTCTGTTATATCTATAATACCTCACCTGTGTATTTTCAGCCGAATGGCTGCCTAAATCCAATGAACCGTTACTTATTCATTATGTACACGACCAGCAACAGTACCACACCACACGACCAGCAACTCCACCACACCATAACACATTACCAGCAAATGCACGATATGATACCACACCACCAGCAACCGCGAAAAAGAAACACACACCTGCGCCATACCAGACAACTGCACGACACCATAACGCCAAAAACTATCCCACATCACACCATACCACCAGCATCTGCGACATAGCAAGCCATAATACCAGCAACTGCGCCACACCATGCCACATCGCAAGCAACTGGACAACACCGCTATCAGCTACTGCACCAAGCCATATCACCAGCAACTGCACCACACCACTCTAACACCAACTGTATCACACAGCAACGCCCCAGCAACTGAATCACGCCACACCACACCAAACTGCCACCTACTGCACCACGCTATAACACCCCCCAGCAACTGCACTACACCACACCATACCACACTACTGCCAATTGCACCACACCACGAACAACCGCGCCACACCACACATTGCAACACCACACTACCAGCAACTGCACCACACACAACACAACTTCACATCACCAGCAACTTCGTCATACCACACCGCATCACACCACACAACCCCACGACACGACACTATACCACACTACAACCAACTACACCACACACAATCAGTAACTGCACCATACCACACTACTAACACCTGCATCACACCACACCACATAACACAACCAAGCAACTGCACCACAGAACACCATCCCAGCAACTAAACCACACTACCAGCAACTGCACCTCACCACATCACAACACACCCCTAAAAACTGAACCGCACCACGTCACCAGCAAATGCACCATACCACACCAACCGATTAGATCTGTATCACACACCACACGACTAGCAACTGCGCCATACCACATCACAAGGAAATATATCACACCACACCACCGACTGCACCACACCACACCACACGACTAGCAACTGCACCAAACCACGCCACACCACCGGCTACTGCGCCTCTCCACCAACTGCAACAAACCACCACAAATGCACAATACCACCAACAACTACACGAAACCACAACACTCCATCAGCCGAGCCACCACACCACATCACCAGCAACTGCACCACAACACTAGCAACTGCACTACACCATACCACATTTCCAAAAAGTGCACCAAGTCACAACAACAAGTGCAGCGGACCACACCTCCAGCAACTGCACCACACTACCAGCCACTGCACCGTACCAAACCACACCACTAGCATCTGCATTAAATGACACCAAACAACCAGCACATGTAGCACACACTATACTACCAGGAACTGCAACACACCACATCAAGTGCACCAGAGCACACCCATGGTAACTACACCAAACACCACAATACTAGCAACTACGCCATAATAAACCACACCACCACCAACCACATCAAACACCACACCACTAGCAACTGCATTGCACCATACCACCAGCAACTGCATCACACCATACAATACAGTATTAATAACTGTATTACGCCACACCTCCAACAAGTGCACCTCACTACCCCACCAGCATTTGTTCCAAACTACCAGCAGATACACCACACCAACAGCTACTGTATCACACAAACCTCACCACCAGTAATTGCACCTCACCACCCTACATTACATGCAATTGCGCCACGCTAAACTACAGACCATCACCAACTTGACCACATCAGGTCTCCCTATAACGGAAGCCTCGTTCGGCTCTTGGTTCATCTGGTATGGTATGATTTTACTAGTGTTACCAGACTCATCTGGCGCAATGGAAAGACTAATGTGCACAAGAGCAAACACCTGTAATACATGCTAGTTTAAAAAGAACTTATTGCAGACAGAACCCAAGAGATGTCCATTGAAATAAAATGGTGTTAAGTTTGACTGAATACTAGTTAGCTTTCGTATTGTTTGATTAAGTAACGTTATCCATCTACGACATCTTAGTTCATATATATATATATATATATATATATATATATATATATATATATATATATATATATATATATATATATATATATATCTTTTCCTACACTCTTCTTTGGAATCAAAATATATCGTTTCTTACACTCTTGTTTAGAATTTATGAAGGCACTTGAGCAGCAACATGGCAAACATCTGATCACCGGCCGTCTGACGGCGGCGCTGTGTCCACAAAAGTAAACGGAGAAAAGTTTCATCTTCGTGATTGCCTCTGGGGAACTGACGTAGGCATCACACTCAAGGCACGGGCTCTCTGGACGGGAAAATCGACAGACCACTTGGCCGCCAGTTTTCATTAGTGATGAAATCGCGTTTTTAGATGTTGTATGGTATATTAAAAATCGAACGTTATACAAGAAAATTACTGAAAACTGTAATTACATTCGTAATAAAATGTATAACTAATAATTAGAAATCGGGGCAAAAGTGTATTTGGCCGCGCCTGACCTGCTCTCTTATCGACAAAAATCACTTATTTCTGAAGAAAGTTTGTGATAGCGTCATTCAGTCTTTAATAAAAGGCACTGATTAATAATTTGAAATGTCCACTCTAAATAACCGTATCATTGTTAATATACAGAGAGAGAGAGAGAGAGAGGGGGGGGGGGACCTTGCTCCCAGTCCTGCCTACAAGAATCAGTAAAGACCGAGAAAACATAATGAAAGGAGCTCCGGAAGTCGAACTTTGCCAGGACTATAAACTGGAAACGGCAAACGCCGCGGAATGTACATGGCGGTGGTATCTTGCTGTACACAGATGTATTGTATCATACGTCATTAACTAATTTCCACCAAGCACTGGGGCATTTAAGAGACGATTAAGTTTCATATCAAGGGGCTCAGGAAGTCTCACATGATACCATTACATGCTACCATTACACCAAGGACAACCTTCCAGGTTTATGATTCCTATGTATCTTTATATATATATATATATATATATATATATATATATA